>VXBD01005966.1:402727-418138 GCA_013399975.1 Indicator maculatus
GAGGGTCACAGAGCACTGGAACAGGCTCCCCAGAGAGGTTTTGGAGTCTCCTTCTCTGGAGACTTTCAAGACCCATCTGGATGCATTCCTGTGCGACCTGCCTCTGGCAAGGGGCTTTGACTCAAGGATGTTCAGAGGTCTCTTCCAACCCCTAACATCCTGTGATCCTGTAATGCTTTGTCAAGTGAGAGAAATGGTTCTCATAAAGGGGTAATATTTTGGTGATACATACAGAAGCAGTGACTGGATGATTTAGAACAGCTTGGGACAGATTAATTGTTTGTCTGTTTTGTTATGTACATAATTCACCATTTCAAAATAAATTAAAAAAATGCAAACTGTATGGAGGTGGTGAAGAGGAACAAGAACATTGTTTGAAGTCCATAATATTTTTTTCATGTCTTACAATACCAAAACAAAACATAACAAAAAACAACAATGAAAAAAAAACCTAACAAACAAACATAAAAACCAACCAAACAAAAACCCCAAGCCCAAAAAATCATTGAGAAAGGGAGCATCAATTTTACATTCTGAAAGATGCATCTCAATATCTGTGCACCTATACAAAAGTGAGTGCTTTCAGAGAACCATCACTTTCTGACAGAAAAAGAGTTCTATCTGACCTGGCCTTTGGGTCATTTTCACCCCAGTCATGTCTATCATGCTTACAGTGGTTTTAAATCTCTCATATCATCTCTTACATCTATTGTCTTACTTCAGCCCTGGTATTCCCTACTGGTAGAGTTTCGCATCTCTTGGACAATGGGTGCTTGTCAAAGCATCATTGGCACAAAGTCCTTTATCTCCATGTACATATCTGTGTTGTCAGAGTTTGACTGCCCCTTCTTTTGCCAACAGCCAAACACAATATAACTTTTTTCTCATATTACAATGATTGTGTGTAGTGATTCACTGAGGGATTTTCCCTTTCGCAGCTGTTGCTTTTCAGCAGTCTTGATGCTTAGTAATAGACTGTTTGCACACAGCTCCATTTTTTTCCCCACAGAATACATAAAGCTAATACACAAAGGGACTGTCTGAGCACTAATTTTTAGCAGAAAGAAATAATTATTTACACACAACTTTTTTGTTACCATTTAAATAATCTACTTTATACAAATGTAAGTTCTTTGAAGAGCAAAATAGTAAACCAGATTAGAAATCCCACAAAATTTATATTACACCATCAAGGAAATTTCCTGAAGTTGTTGTCTAGGGTAAGCAACACAGAAGTTAACTTATTAATAATTTATCAAGATCATGACACATTTTTCTGCTTTCTCACAGTGTTTGATGAAAAGATTTTACCTTTTTATCCAACAAAGTAATGTTCTTTCTGATAGCATTCAGATGCAGTATCATGTTGATTTATTGGAGTATCTGCTGAATTAAAATGCTTACTTTTGTCATTAAGGGAATGAGATTATGATAAACTGAGGTTATTGTGACATGGATCATTGTGCTAATGATCAATACCTATGTCTTGCAGAAATTTGCCACTCTTGCAGAAGACATTTATACATGCCAATTACAACCTATTAAGGTGTCATTTCCATCTATTTTATTGCAAATTCATTAATACTAGCCATTTCAGAGATTTTAGTGTAAAAAGACAAATATATCAATTTCAAATACTGAGATGCTGAATTATGAGTGAAATGATATGAAAGCAGCTTACTGTTAAAAAAGAACCATACCAGAACACCTTCATATTTTTACTGACACCTACATATTTTTGCTGATGGTTGAACAATTTTTATGAAAGTCATGAGGTTTTTGCAACATGCCTAACACACACATAGCTACATTAAGTTTCCAAACAGAGAAAAAATATGAACTTTTAAAAGCGAATATTTCATTCACTTTCATGGGTCTAATTATCATGCTTTTGTTCTTTGGAGAAAGGTCATATTGTGACAAAAAGCAGTTATAAGACTAAGTAATGGAAGCATCTCTGACCTGACTTTAGCATATGTGACTATTACGGGATGTCTAATAAATTATTTTACAGAGCGATTTCAAAGAGAAAGTGGTTGATTAATGATTATTTTTAAACTTAAGAAATAATTTTGAAAGGTCAAATTATGCCTTTATTTTCTTCTTTTACAGAGGACATATAATAATGTCATTCAAGTACAGTTGCACAGAACTAACTACATTAATAAAGTCTGGGCATATTTTACCAAAATATTAATGTATTTTCCCTTCTGAATAATACAATGTGACCATGAAGAGAGAGACTGCTTGTCAGTTTGTACAGGCCTAATGCTTATTGTTTAAAACAAGGAAAATTTGTATTTTAAGTCTGAAAATTTTGTTATTCAGATATAAAACGGAATAGAACAAATTAGGTTGTGACAGGATTAGGAAAAGTCACCCTTTAAAATAACATATTTTTTTTTAAATTTTGGATGGATTTTAAAAATTTAAAATCTATCCATGCATCTAACCGTCCAGCTAATCAGAATTTAATTAATTTTAATTATGACTCTTATTTAATCTTTTTTTCTTTTACTACTTAAATGTAATTACTGTTCTGGCAAGCCACCTATCCACCTGTTAGCTGAGATAATAGTACTCACAGAAAAATAGTTATGCACTGACTGATTGTGTCACTGCAATACTAAGATTAAAGGCCTCCGAAATATGTTAAAATATCTATAGGAGACAGAGCTAAGATAAAAGAGTCTGTCAGTAAACAATTGCTGAACTAATCAGGGTTTTACTATATTGCTTTCTTGTCTCCACATTATTTTTTAGGTTTATTTTGCAATTTTACAAGTTGCTTTTCTGGCTTAGTATGCATTACCCCTGTTAGACCAAGTTTTTCACCTCCATATGTTATATATATAATTATATTTTGACAACAGTTATATCTTGTCCAACACTGTCAAGTCTCAAAAGTCCTTTGTAACATCTTCTTTCATTTCTGGAAACTGTGTTTCCATTTACTTCAGAAATCTTCAGTGTCACCTTACAGAGATAATTTGATTTGAAGTTTTCCCTTTAATTTTGCCCGAAGGTGAAGCTGTATTTCTCTGGATGGATTTGTTGGTTTTATTTTAAGGCATCTTAGGAAACTCATGTGTCTAAAGTGCTATCAAAGCATTTAAAGCATAACATTGAAAATTAACACTAGATACTAGAGAAGTCCTTTTTTTTCTTTCTTTTTTTTTTTTTTTGCTACGTTTTTCCTCTGTTTCTTGTTGGGGTTTTGTTTGTTTGTTTGTTTTGGCATCAATTCCTCAGATTCCTATATGTGGCTAAATATCAAATACCTGCTCCAACATTTATGTGTCAGGTACAGAAAAATGCGCAGGACTGCAGATAACAGACCATGTATAAATTCTAGTTGCTCTAGGGTGGGCTGAGGAAAGAAATCGTTTGAAAATGAAACAGAATCAGCAGCATAGAGTTAATAAATGTTTTCATGCTCAGTGCTCTCTTTTATCTTTTCTTCTGTTTCTGTCTTTTTTTTCCTCATTTATCCATTAACAATTTTACCATGCAAAGTACCAATAACCTGGTATTTAATGAAATCTCAGAAGCCTTTGGAAGTGATGCATTGGCAACCTGAGTTACTCTTAGAAATGCTGAGTTGAAAATGTAGAGATTGAGAGCTAAAATTAAAAAGCACAGCTGTTCACCTTCCATCCTGTTAAATGTATCATCGTTCTCACTATCTTATATACATCTGGTATCAGTTAATGAAGGAAATCAAGATTAAGAGTTAAAGGATCAATTGAAAAAAACCCACAAAGATAAACTCTTCCATGTAAATGCTTTTTTTACATCCTATTTTTTTTCAAAACACCAAAAAGTATAACAAAGAATATACCAGAACATACTGCTCTTCTATCCATAAACACTCCATTCTCAGGCATTATGTGATCCTTGTTATTTTAACTGATTCTTTCACTGTATTTTATACCTGAATTGTAGGAATTGTAGTTCTGTCTCGGTTGTTTCTGTTGAACAGTTAAGGATCATGACATTTGCTAAATGCAGTATATATTTTTCTAATGAGTTATAAGTGGTAAAAGCAGAATAAATTACTTCTGTGGTTAAAGATGCCAGGAAAAGTCAAGAAACAATTCTACTTGCAGAATTGCCAAGGCACAATAATATTAAGTAAATAAAGCTAAAATAGGTAAGAGATAACAAGAAAGCTCTGTTTTCAATTACTACATCACATAAAATTTGAAGATATATACATTGGTAGTGTATATACAAGTCTGTTCTGACTTTGTATCAGATCTGTGAAGGCCTCTGTAGGAGAAATGGTTGTCATGACATCAGAGAGTCATAAAATGGTCTGGGTTGAAAGGAACTTCTAAAGATCATCTTGTCCAACCCCTCTTCCATAGGTGGGGATGCTTCCAGAGATGGGACATCCACAGCTTCTCTGGGCAACATGTTCCAGGGTTTCATCACCCTCACCATAGAAAATTTCTTCCTTATCTCCTACCTAAACCTGCATTCTGTCAGTTTAAAGCCATTGCCTGTTGTCCCTTCACTACAGGTCTTGGTAAAAAATCTTTCTCTATATTTCTTATTAGCCCCCTTATTAGCTAAAAAAGGATCTCCTTGGAACTTTCTCTTTCCCAGTCTTAACACTATTAACGCTCTCAGCCTTTCTTCACTGGATGAGTGTTCACAGAATGTGTGAAAAAGAACTCAAAGATCATCAAGTCCAATCATTAGCTAACTCTACCAACGTCACTACTCCACCATATCCTTGAGCACCATATCTAGACAGTTTATACATTAATCCAGGAATGGTGATTCAACCACTTTCCTGGGCAGCCTGTTCTATTCTTTGATAAGCCTTTTGGTATAGAAGTTTTTCCTAGTGTCTAACCTAAACCTCCGCTGTCAAGACCTGATAATCATTTTTTCCTTTTGTAATGGTGTCACAGCGTTGGTGAGTAAGGGAAGAACAGCTGGTGTCATCTTCCTGGACTTGTGCAAAGTATTTCACACTGTCCTGTAAGACATCCTGGTCTCTAAATTGCAAGGTCATGGATTTGATGGGTGGATCACTCAGTGGATAGGGAGCTGGCTAGATGGCCACTCTCAGAATTGTGATCAATGGCTCAATGTCCAAATGGATACTTGTTACAAGTGGTGTCCCTCTGGGGTTGGTGCTGGGACATGAACAGTAGGACCAAGTGCACCCTCAGCAGGTTTACTGATGACACCAAGGTGTGTGGAGAAGTAGACAGATTGGAGGGAAGCAATGCCATCCAGAGGGACTCTGACAGGCTGAAGAGGTGGGCCCATGCCAACCTCATGAAGCTCAAAAGGGCTAAGTGCAAGGACCTGCACGTGGGCTGGGGCAATCTGAAGCACAAATGCAGACTGGGTGAGAGCAGCCCTGTGGAGAAGGACTTGGGGGAGGTGGTTAATGAGGCACTTGACTTGCGCCAGCAATGTGCACTGCCAGCCCAAAAATCCAACCATATCCTGGGTTGCATTTAATCCTTCATGTGCCTGAAAATGGTTTTCAGGATTAGTCACTTTATCATCAGGCTGACCAGCCTGTGATTCCCTGTAGTTCCATCCTTCCCACCCTTTTTGAAAATAGGAGTGATATTTGCTTTCCTTCAGTCTGAGGCACTTATCCCAATCATCACAATCATTCAGAGACTATCAGGAACAGTAACAGTAGTCAGCTCCCTCAGCATTTGTGGGTGCATCCCATCAAGGTCCATAGACTTACATATGTAATTTGCTTGCATGTTCTCAGATCTGATAATCTTCCTCCAGATTTCTCCCCTGGTCTCTACTTTGTCTGCTTTTCTTTATGTCTGAGTTTTGTCCAGCTCATACATAATACAGCAGGGTCTTTGTTCATCTATACGAATTTCTGGCATTTTAACCTGACTTCCTGCTTGTTGGAACGGACAACTCTCAAGTTTGGAGGTGACCCTTGAAGATTAAACATCTTTCTTGGGCATTTCTTCCCTCCAAGGAATCTTCTAGACAGTCTCTCATATTTTTCAATCAATCATTCATTCAGTCTTTGGGTAGTTTACAAGCAATCTCTCATATTTTTCATGGTTCTGTTTTGTTGAAACAAACATAAATAACCTCCTCTAGATGACTATTTTCAAACCCTTGCTTATATCTTCCTAAATTGACTTGTAACTCTCTTAGCAGGGAATTCTGCATGAGGTTTTGAGGTATATTTGATTTGTGTGGCAGGGGTTTGGTACTAGGAGGGTTACAGGGATGACTTCTGTGAAGCTGCTAGAAGGTTCCTTTGCGTCGAATAGAGCCAATGCCAGATGGCTCCAAGGCAGACCCATCTCTGGTAAAAGCCAAGACAATCAATGACAGTGGTAATGCTGCTGTGCTAGCTAGGAAGGGGGGAAGTTTGCTGCACAATAACAATGGCAGCTAGGGAGACAATCGAAAATACATGAGGAGAAAAACTCTGCAGACACCAAGGTCAAAGAAGGGAGAGGAGGAGGTTCTCCAGGTCCCAGAGCAGAGATTCCCCCACAGCTCATTGTGAAGAGCCTGGTGAAGCAGGCTGTTCCCTTACAGCTTATGGGGGCAGATATCCACCTGCAACCAGAAGATGCTGAAGGAGAAGTACCATATTGTTTTCCCTCTTTGCTGAAGAAAAGACAGACATGGAAGGGAGGTAAGTTATAGGAATCAGGAATAAGGGAGGAAGAGAAATTAAGTGGGTTGAAGGAGGTTGTGGGAATGCCATCTGAGAGTAAGTCAGAAGATTAAAAAAAATCTCAGAGGAAGGAATATATGAATGTCATGATCCAATGAGATGGGAAAAAAACCCAATCAATTGAATAATTTGGGCTGTATGAGTTCAAGCACTCATAGAAATCTTTCTCTGCTCAAAAAAATTGTATTCTAGAATCAGTGATCAGACGCTGACCATTTTGAAAATTCACATCTACGCACAATAAATTCAGATTTTTATAGGACAAAAACATTTTAGTGGTGATGACATTAACATTTTATCCAAAATGTTAATGACTCATTTAATGGAAATCTAAAAGCAAAAAAGTAGTTCTAAGTAGATTCTGATATTAGCCGTAGCATTAGATCAACATTAACTTACATTCTTCTCTAAAGGGATTGGAAAGCCATGGAAAATGAGGGTATAATGGAGGTATGAAATATCTCTTCATCAAGTTCATTACAATTGCTATTTACTTAAATAATTACTTGTGCAGAGTAGGAGAGATAAATCCTATTGAACTTTCCACTTTATTTAAATAGCCTATATATCTATAGATAGGACTTGTACCTTGGATTTGAAATAGATTTTTCTCCATTGGAGATTATCTCTGCTCATTCCAAATAAAATTAGTTTTCATATGGCCTGGATAAAAGCCTCTGAAAATCAGGAGACAAAGATGCTCATTTTATTTTAACTTGGTTTATAATGTGCACATTGGCAAAAGGGCTCACTGATTTCTTTCGGCACCATTACTCTTTGTATAATGATCTTTACCCACAGTAATTTAGCATAACAGGAGTTATGACAAAGGACACTTCATTTCTTCATAGAGATATAGTAGGACTCATAGTTCTGTAAGGAACTAAACTGCATAAGGCATCAAATCAAGTCTTAGTAAAAACAGAAACTTCCTGATGTATGAGAAATCATTCAATGAGATGCATCCCTACTAATGCTTACTATCTAAAAGATGTCTAATCAGATTTGCATACAGTCAAAGAAGAAGGAAAAGTACCTGAAAAGGGTGGTTCATGATTTCTATCTCAAAGGTTGACTTTTTTTTTTTTTCAGCCCTGGTTCAAATAATTTAAATATCAATACCTTTTCTTTACCTTTTTATTTTATTTTTTTTTTAACTTTGAGGGAGGATAACTTTGTTGGCATTTTTAAATGGTTTACACTTTATGTCAGTGAATCTTAGCTGGCAAATACAAGGAGGTTGAAAGTAACTGTACCTCACAACCTTCTAGAGTTAGTTCAGGAGATTAAGTATAAAAATTTAATTTCAGAAAACACAGTGCATGATTGATTCATTTGAGAAATAGTATCTGATGATGCAATTGTAGTACACGGTTATTATAATACAATCTGTGGCCTGCTGCATCACCTGAGAAAAGGTGCACAATCATTTCATGAGAAATCAGAAAACACTGGATTCTGAATTATTAATTTTCTAAATACTAGCAAAACAACAAAGCAATTTATCTTACAATATTAACCCAAAATTTCTATACTTATTTATTGAGCAAGTCTTTAAAGTCTTTTGTAAAAATCTGAATGTCATTTCTTCCTGCTTCTTATAGCCTAGTTAGTGTCAATATATACAATCAACCAGCACACTCTGCTTGACCTGTCCTGCTTTCTTTGACAGCAGTTGTTGATAATTGTGGCTTATTCTCTTTCATGATACTAAACCAGTTATTGATCACCACAGAGCCCAGAAGTTCACAAGATAACAAGAAAATCTTGCTATTAAGGAATTATAAAATGTATTTGCAAATATGTGTCTAATGGCAGTTGTCAGAAGCAATTAGTTTTAAATGTATTCCATAGTTTAATCATGCTGAGAAATGCTTCTGAACTTTAATGATCCATACCAAATGATACAAGTAAAGTTTCCTATTAAGTACTATGAAAAATACTGAAGGAAGATTAATTGCCACAAGTGTACAATATTTATGCTTCGTTCATTAGTTTATAAACTGAATCCTCAAAGGAGTATCAAGTATTCACATAATAACTCCAAGTCCTAGGAATTTCATTTAGGGAGATTTAATTTAATGGAAAACATGGAAAATGCTTTAATTTAGGTTTACTTTTATAGCTTCAGGTATATCCTAGGTCATCTAGTTATTGATCAGACAGAAGTTATCATCTGTATCATATGTTCATTAAAAGGATTCTGTAGCATAATGCAACCTTTGATTTTTCTCTATATACATCATCCTGGATAAGAGTCACAAAGAACAGAAACTGAGGAAACAAGTAGATTGCATGATTTTCATGAAAAAACATAAGTATTCATTTTCATTTGCAAAATGGAATTATATGACGCTATTAAGAGCAAATGGAGATGAAAGAATGGAGAATGGAGACTTTCTGAGATGAATGTTTAAAATGAGTGAAGGAATATTTTATAGTAAAAAGTAACATGATGGGATGGACCTAGTATCGATGGAAACACATATAAAAACAAAAGAAGAAAAATAAAAAGAGAAAATAAAGTGCATCTTGTGTACTTAGAACCAGACAATAGTTTAAAGATAAGCTGCAGATAAGATAGCAATAACAGAAATCTATATGGCATGTATTGATTAACTGTAATATGTGGGAATGCCATATATTACTTAACTGTAATATATAGGAGAGATTTATAACATAAGTGCATAACATTAGGGATAGTGTTCCCTAAAAGACCAAAGATGTTTTTTCCCTGCCTTTTATTGATTCAAACCACCAGGCCACAATGCCAGCGATTTTTTTCAGGACTTTTTTTCAGACACTGTTTGTTAGCAAAAGATGGAAATTGCTCTAATATTTCTTAGTAGCTTGTGTGAGTTCCCCTCCAGAAGGTCAGAGGCTCTGCCAGGAGCCTGCTCCTGTGCAGGCTCTCCATGGGCCACAGTTCCTTCAAGCAACATCCGCCGGCTCCGGCACTGGGCTTCTCCATGAGCTGCAGGTGGATATCAGGTACACCATTAACCTCCATGCATTGCATCACCTGGAGCCACCTCCTCCTCTTTTGATCTTGGCATCTGCAGAGTTATTTCTCTCACATATTATCACTTTTCTCTTCTGCTTGCTGATGTGCAGCTTTTTACCCTTGCTTGAATACTTTGTCGTAGAGATGCTACCAGTGTTACTGATGGGCTCAGATTTGGCCAGTGGCAGGTCTGTGTTGAAGTCAGCTGTAGAAGGCTCTGTCAAACATGGAGGCAGCTTCCCATGTCTTCACACAGAAGCCACCTCTGTAGATCTTTCACTACCAAAACCTTACCATGCAGACCCTATATATCTATTAAAAGATCAAAAACAAAGTTCAGGGACCACAAAATGAAAACTGAGACGAATGACAGGCTCTATCATGCACAATTAAGGAGTTTGCCCTTACTTCAGCTCACTGAAGAAAGGAAAGATAATAGAAATTATCATTTCAATTACTTATAAAGTACTTCAATTGGATAAAATACTTTGGCAGTGGGAATAAAGCTGTCTAGCAGGAAATTAATTTGAGGACCAACAGTGGCAATGTACTGCAACTCCAATAAAATTTATCTACTCGGCCTACAGTTTCCTCTTCTCTTTCAGCTTGTCTGATCCTTTGTACATATGCTTTGGATTGATTTACCTTCTGAGTCTTACATAAGGAGCAATAGAAAAGAACTTTAGGTAGAAAAAGCAGGTATGTAATGTGAAGAAGAAAGAAGATGATGTGGGATATTGTGAAGGTAAGAATAAATTTTATGTTTGTGTGGGGGCAGATAGCAGCCCTTTGATGATTTTCAGCACTACTGAAAAAGGATTCCAAATAAAATTTCAGGGAGTTGTAAAAACATCTAGAAATACTTTACTTCAAAAGAAAGTGTAGCTTCCTAGTAGAGGAGGCTAAACCCTGAAACAACATGTCAGGATGAATGCTTCAAAATATAGTTTCTAAATAGTAATTCAAGTCAACTTTTGGAATAAATATTTGAATCTCTTTTTGTGATATAGATGATAATGAAAGCTGGCTCACAATCTGCCTGAATTTCCCTATGTATTCTCTTGCCTGTAAAATCTTTTTAAACAATGCCACCTTAGGGATTCTGCTGGCCACAGGAAGGTATCTGAAGATGTTCTTCACTATGTAGTTTCACTTTTTTGTTTTGGCTTCTTGTTTGGTTGGTTTGCTTCTGAATGAGTGAGTGTTCTCCGTGTACCTAGAAATAATCTGTTGAGAAGATCACTCTAGAAAGTTCCTGCAAATCCCTTCGGCATTCCTGGTGCTTATATCTTGCTCACTAAAATTAAATCCAAAAGAGCACTGAGATCAAAAGAAAATTGAAGAAACTGCAAGTGTGCACCATATCTGTGCTTTCTCAGACCTCTTCAATCTTTCTAACAGTTGTCTCAGTTACATGATTGTGCCATAGACTGAAATGTTATACAAAAGACATGGCTAAATTAGCTTATATCTTTGTGGTGGTTTGGCTCTGTCTGGGGGCCACATGCCCACCAAATCCACTCTATTACTCCCCTTCTTAGACGGACAGAGGAGAGGGAAAGTATAACAAGAGGCCCATGGGTCAAGATTGGAGCAGTTTAGTAAAGTAAAAGCGAAAGCGAAGGCCACACATGGAAGCAGGAGCAAGCAAAGACATTATTCTCTGCTTCCCATCAGCAGATGACATTTGGTCACTCCCCAGGAAGCAGCGCTTCAGCATCTGTACCAGTTGCTCCGGAGGACAGATACCATCAACAAATGCCCCCCTATTTCCTTCTTTCTCTTAGCCTTTACATGTGAGCTGATGTCATATGGTATGGAATACCCCTTTAATTGGTTTGGGTCAGCTGGACCAGCTGTGTCAACTCCCAAGATCTTGCCCAGCCCTCAGCCTACTGTTGAGGGGAGAGAATGTTGGAAAAGCACAGCCTTGGTTCTGCGTGAGCACTGCTCATAGTAGCCAAAACACTGGTGTATTATCAACACCCTTCCAGCTACCCCTATAAAACACAACACTACAAAAGATGCTATGCAGAGAACTAACACCACTTCAGCCAAACACAATACAACCTTCAAAGGCAATTCATAAAAAACCTTATTGATGGCAAAATTCTTTCCTCAAAATCACAAAAGCAACTACATAGAACTCCTGGAGTTATAGATCTCACAGCAGACTCTGCTTCAGGTATAACTTCAAAATGTCACCAAGCTAGTTCCTAATGTGGCTATCACACTGATATCATTGATGATATAACTCAGTGACAGTGCTCATTTAACTAGGAAATGTAATTTAGAGTGGAAATGTAGACAATTAATTAGTCATCACAAAATCTACATCATCCATCAACTTCATATTTCCTTAGGCATTCTGAGGACTTGGTAGCCTGTTATGAATGTGTATATCTTTTGCCTTAGTAGAGTTCACTCATTTTGATTGCGTGTAAATATAAAAATGCTGAAAGCACAGCTGGCACCATCACATCCTTTAGTATTAATCTTTATATTTTATTTGGATCTGCTGGTACAGACTGACTAACTTATCTAAGACTGTGCTAATAGGAGCTCTCATTTCTGCTTGGAAGCATTAGTGTATTTATATTAAAATTTCATACATTTGAACATATTTTCCCCTGATCTTTTGAGACAAAATGTATATTATACTGAATGTATGACTCCAAATCTAATGTAAGGAAATACCAAAGAATTCCCTGATGTTTTGTGAGAAGATTGAGATTCTTTTCCTCTATTTTTACCTAGAAAGTGATTGATGCCAGCAAGTAGAGAGAGCTGATTCCTCTGCTCTGCCTTGGTGAGACCTCACGTGGAGTATTGTGTCCAGCTCTGGGGACCTCAACAGACAAAGGACATGAATCTGATGGAGTGGGTCCAGAGGAGGGCTGCAAAGATGATCAGAAGCCTGGGGCACCTCTCCTACAAGACAGGCTGAAAGAGTTTTGACTGTTCAACCTAGAGAACAGAAGCCTCCAGGAAGACCTTATTTCAGTACCTGAAAGAGACTACAGTAAAGCTGGAAAGAAATGTTTAGAAGGGCTTGTAGTGATAGGATGAGAGGCAATGGTTTCAAACTAGGGCAGGGCAGATTTAGTTTAGATATAAGAAATTGTTTACAATGAGAATGGCACAATACTGGAACAGGTTCTGTAGAGATGTGGAGGAGGCCACATCCCCGGAGACATTCAAGGCCCAAACTAACCTAATCTAGTTCCAGATGTCCCTGCTCACTGCAGGGGGGTTGGACAGGATGACCTTCAAAGGTCCCTTCCAACCGAGTGCATTCTGTGATTCTGTAAAACAGATATGCCTGTGACAGAGAGAATGATTTTTTCCTGCATATAAACTACAGACAGTCTGCTTGACTGTACATCTAGCTTTTAGATGTCTACAGAGAAATAAGATTAAACTTTTGAAGGGTTATGCCTTAGTCCTTGGAATGTATTGTCATCCTTCCCTGGTTGCTGTTTGCTGTCACAAGGGTACAAACAAATGAGTATTTTTATTCTATGTTTGCCTTCGTCTTCATTATCAAATTATTACTTTGAAGTAATAATTGTTTTCATAGGGAAATAGTCGTCCAGGATTCACCAGAAAGGCTGATTTACAATGAAGTCTCTACACCAACTTTTTTTATACCATACATAATTACTATTTTTCCCTGTGGGACGGTCTTGCAGTTCCCCAGAAGAAAATTCAGCAGATGACCTTCTGGAAGAAGTGTGACTGTATGATGTTTGAGACCTTCTGCTGTGGTGGTGCATCTCTTTGCTCTTTTATTAAAATCACTCATTAAAGGCCCAATATAATTCTTTAAAGATAGTTTGTAGAGATAAAGGCATTTATGAGTGCAGAGCAAAAAGCTGTCTGTTCAACCCGAAGGAAAAAATCTGTCACCAAGAGGGAAAGAAGGGAGACTAGATCTAGACTTGGATCAGTGAAAGAAGGTTAATGTGGCAATTGGGCTGGACCTCCTCATCTGTGTGGTTGGACCTCTAGCCCAAGAGGTGAAGAGTGAAGAGTGAAACCACCCTGGTGAAGAGTGGTGGTAGTTTGAGTAAGCAGAAAGTTTTTGGAATCTCAAGTTAAAGTAAAAAAATAATCAAAAAGCAGATCCCCCAGCTAATAAATAAGTATGCTGCAAGATTTTTTCCTTTAAATGAATTTGTACATTCACAAGATATATCTGCTATTGAATCAAAAACTGACTTGCCTGTTCAAGCCTTTCTTTTCTGTTCTCCAATTAATGAATCTTTCTTGAGATGTCCCTGTACATATCTCTAAAGAGAGTTATCATGTGTTCTGTCAATTATCATTTTGGCAGAAAATTCTTAGTTTTCTTATACTTTCTATTTCTTAGTTTTATATTCTAAAACTGTTAGCTTTTTTTTTTCCCTCCTGTACAGTAATGCTAGTTGCTGATTCAATGTAATGTTTCACCTCAGGGCTAAAATAGAGCAAAATAATTGTTTTCTCTAGTTTATATTAAATTTCTATTGAGAGTAGCCATTGTGACAATTTCTTTTCCTGCAGTAGTTACACAACTACCTTATATCCATTCCTTAATCTGCTTTAATTTCCACCAGGTGAAACAACTGTGTCTTCATTGTGAATCAATTGCATTTTGAAAATGCAACTGAAGAAGTCACTGAACTTGTCTGTGTATTATTACCTTAGTGACCAAAAAAAAAAAAAAAATTGTAAATCTTCTTGGTTAGGAAATGAGCAGCAACAGACATTTGGTAAGGAGTAGGACCGCCTATCTTTGCTCTGTTTCAGTATTGTTGATGCATAACTTCATGGCTCCTGAAGTAGCTTCATAACTGACCTTATGCCTCACTGTTATTCTTTATAATTAAGCTGAGGCAGAGGCTCAACTTACCTTCTCTGCCTTTGTTTCCCATGTTATACTGTTTTTCCAGCTACTGTTGAGACAATAAAAAAGCATACAGTTGAGAATAATGCTACAGCAAATTCTGTCCATAGCACATACTTTTGCCATCTCAGAGAGTAGCCATCTTCCATTCCATCTGGACTGATCCTGTCTCTCTGCCTTGATGAATATTTGTGGCAGAACTGCAGTCTGGACCTATGCTGTGCCAGGATCCTAATCCAGTTGTCTTTCAAACTTCAAAAATGCCTTTGTTACATTGAGTGGCCTTAGGTAGAACCTATTCCTTGCCATTATAATGTGTTTTATGTATTTCTGTACCAATGCCTGGGGTAGGGATCACCCCACAATTTATTTAATTGTAATTATACACATTGCACTAAATAGAGTGATACAGCAACAATACAATCCTTGAGAAGGACATGGAAACGTCATGAAAAGCTCACAAACTTTATAAAGTTCTTGGAACCCATCCATTCTTGAAGTTTCTGTAATAGATTAATCTGCAATAGATTAATGTGTTTTTAATGCTTTCAGTCTCCTACTAACTCAGGGTGTGTAGCCACTATTATTGATTTACTCACTCAAGGCATGGAGCATCTATCACTGCCCAAACTTCCATCCCGTTAAGTGGCATAATAATACTCAGTTCAGTGTGAGGCAGTAATTAATTCTAAGTCAGCCACACAGAGAGAAGGAACAAGCTTAACATACTTTTAACACACTTGAATTTAAGTTAGCAACCAGATGAAGAGAAAAAAGAAGAAAGTTTGATTTGGGAAACCATACAACCACTGATTATTTTTC
>VXBD01005966.1:418154-446140 GCA_013399975.1 Indicator maculatus
TACTTTGCCACATATTTGTCCCAAGACTAGATGCAACCTACCTTTAAATTCTAGGGAACTATTGCTTGAGTTGTTCTTGAATTCAGTGTCCTCAATAAAGCTGAGTGTGGAACTCTAAGATAAAATGTGAATAAATTTATTGTAAATGTGCGTAACAAGTGACAATGAAACATGAGCAAATTCAGGGTATGTAGACAGTGTACATCTTTTTATTAACTGCAAACTGCATCTTCTTTTCAGAAAAGTAATGGGAAAATAATAAAAATCTCTTGAATTTAAGTTAGCAACCAGATGAAGAGAAAAAAGAAGAAAGTTTGATTTGGGAAACCATACAACCACTGATTATTTTTCATGTGCAAGGACAGGACTTTAAACTCAGAAAGTTAATTAGCTGTTTCATTATCCTGTAATGGGGTTTTTTTGTGTTTAATAGGTTCATAAACAAGACTTTTTGTTAGAAATTGATGGATGTTGAAATAGTTATAGAATAACAGAAGTAGATTACTTCAGAAAAGTGAGAATCTGAATCACAGGCGTAGACTCTTCATCACAAAAAAAACCAAATAGTCTGACAAGCAAATGAATGGAATCAATGTTATTAAACATAACACACAATGGTTCAAAAATTTTTCAAACCCACAAACCAAGAAATAAATACTTATGCACTTAATTATTGATAGGTCCTATTTTGAATGCCAAGTTATATCCTGTTTTAAATTAAATTCAAGTTATTTTCCATTTACAAGTGTGTCTCCAGAGAAAGGTCTTTGTATATTTGTTGATCTGCCTCTAAACATTTATTAAATGGTTATATCCTGAAGTATATGGCTACTGACTCCTATCCATGTCTAAAGTATTCCAGTATTCTTCCCATATTGGTAAGATTGGGGTACTGATGAAATGCAGAACAGCTGTTCTTTTTCTTGAATTTTACAGCAAGAAACTGCCAGATACACTACAGAAGTGATTGTGGTAGCAGAGGCAAGAACCACTTTGCCAGCTGAACACCTAAGCTAGAGAATTATATTTCTGCTGATGCTCTTTCCTTTCAGTCACACATTCCTTTCCACACTGCACACCAATTTTAACAAGAAGGCTACAAAACATATGGTACTATTGTACATTGTTAGGATGTTCTCTTCCCACTAAGACATGTGTTGATTATGAGGGTGAGAAAGCTGCATCCATGTAGGACTTAGTAAGAAGATTACACTAACATATTCCTTCTGACTATGTTTTAGAAGAAAATCACCAGCCTTGATTGGTCATTTGGAAATACAGTTATTAGAAAAATTGTAAGTTTCTGTACCAAGTTATTGGTGTCACATAGGTGTAAGATATCATTTCAGTTCTTAAAAACAGTGAGAGATTTGTTACACCCAATGCTTTGCTTGGATTTTATCCAAGCCTTTTATTGGATTTGTGTGCACTTCCACACAGTTCTCAACAAACATGCACATTTAATTTAACCTTAGAAAACTTTTGTGCCACTGTCAGTGACAGTAAAGAAAACATGAGGTAGCTCTGAGTAAAGTTATGGTGTCTGTATCTATCTTTCACAGCTGCAAGAACAGTGTAACAGATCTTTAAAACAAGCCTAAATGAACACAACAAAATGGACAACTGAGCCTGGCCCAGTGTCTTAAACAGCACTGTAACATGCAACACCCATATATAGTATGGCCTTACATGTAGCAAAATAAGTGTCCTTTGTGCTATTGAAATAGCTCAAAAGAGCACTTAAAATTACTTCCTACAGGTAGCTGGAAGTACTTTCATGCTTTTCCTTTAATGAAACAAATGTGTCCTCCCACAGTGTAAGAGGCACAGAGCTATCTTAACATCACTTTTTCTTTTCTATCAGAAGTGTATTCCAAAACCAGCCAGCATAACCTGGGTCTGACCCAATACTGGTTGATCTTGTCAGGCAGCAAATTTCCTTGCATGTTGTAGTTCAAACATCCATAATTCAAAGCTAGGGCTAGAGGGGGAGTTTGCCATCACATAGAGGTTTGGGTTTTTTTAAGATTGTAACTGAGTACAGATACTTCCTTCTGCAAGGCCTGCTGTAAGGGGTTCCATTAAGATGTCTAAAGAAATCTAGAATCTGCACTCTGGTATTTCCACTGACAGTAAACAAAGGGAGAAAACAAAGAAATCAACATTATATTTGTAGCTGTGTTCTTTAACATGGCGAGTCATTAGATATACGAGGTATCATTTTTCCACTTATTAGACTCTAAGGGCTCTTTGTTAAAAGTGTTATATGCTTCAGATTGGAATACAGTTGGTTTTTATACCTGACTGATATTACACTACAGGTTTTTTTTTTCACCCAGCCAACAAGAAATACCTGCTGAGAGAACCTACTATAATTATACAGTCTTAAAAAAATCTCACATTCTGCACATTCTGATCTTTAGTGCAAAATATTATTAGCTTTGTGCCCAGGAATCTTGACTTACATATTGTTGGTGAATCTGTGTGTCAGGTCTTTCCTTACTGAATAGGAATGTTTGGATACGAAAATATATTAAGCTCAGATTAGTTGAGATAGAAGCTACTAAAAAGTGTGTTTTCCTTCTTGCTTACAGTTTTTCACCATAGTGGATATAGTATGGATGGATACTTAATAAAGGAAAATGATGTACGTGTACACACTTCATACATTCTTATAGGTTGTTGTTGTACCTGAACTGTTGCTTACTGCTTTTTTGTATCTTTCACATTGAAACATAATGTGGTGCACAGATATCCTTCAGCTTTTATAAAGCACTCAAGAATTGATCCTACTAGCCATGCTGTACTTGCTTACTTATGAATAAGAAAAAAGCTGACTCTTTGAGCATGAAAGGCTGCTTTCCTAACACACTTGAAAGAGCAGGTGTCATTCTGACATCTGAAGTTCAGCTAATTAGGCAGAATTGTCACTGAGTCCAGAACAAGCATCAGGCATCTTTTGTGTAAAATCAGGAGACTTAGAGGCATGCTCGTCATGATTATTGCTTCATTCCTTACAGGTTCAAGCACTGTCTTCCTACTCATGTCTAGTTCAAATAAAAGTGTGATCCAAAAAAGATAACAGGATCACAGAAGTGTACAGAAATCCACATTTTGGGACACTATGATATATTTGAAGGATACTGGATAATTAAATTTGGCAAATGCTTGCAGTCTTTTTATCTGCCCTTTCTTCAACAGTTTTTTCTTCTGTTTTTTCTCCTCTTTCACTATCTGTGACATATTCTTTGGCAATTTTTCATGCATTTTTATGTTTTAGTTTGGGTGCACGTTTTTTGATACCTAAATAGCAGATCCACTGAAGTCTTTGTTGCATTGTTTTTTTCTTTATAGATATACAATGTTTGTTTTTTTTATTTATGTACTATATTTATGAATATGTGTCATATGTGATAAGTATAAAAGTTCAGCTGATGCAGAGAAGAAAATATACCTTTTTAAGGGGACAGGAGATTCACAAGTAATAAATGTGCTTCAATGAAAGGTTGCATCCATGCACAGGAGGAAGATGGAACCTGACAATTCCTATGCCCATGTTTTAGGTCAGATATTACTTTACTCCGGTTTTGAAGCAATGTAATCTCTACTTAGGCATCATTTGCCTGGGTTCTGAAGTTTAGATTTTTATGACTTGTAGATTGCTGTCAGTTCCTGCGAGGTTCATAGATGAATGGAAGAAACAGTGCCACTGGTGAGTTTCTATACAGTGCCTTAACTGTTAGAGCAATCATTTCAGATATAGTTCTTATGGTGTAAGAATATGAAAATATACACATTTTATTTTTCTAGGAAGAGCAAATCACCAGCCACAGACTATTCTATGTAATAGCACTCCTCCTATCTTGACTGTGGGCCTCAAGATGTAATTAGTCCCAGAAACTATTTCAGAGAAAATATATTCAGAAGTTTAATGATTAGGGCATTCAAAGGAGGATAGAATTTTTCATTCTTCCAAATGGCTTGCATTTCTCTGTATATCACTTCTATATTTTACACAGTGATTTTATTTCATGTAGAATTAATCAAATTGCTCAAAGCAAAGACAAAATCACCTGTAATAGGTGGGTCTTATCTTCAGGATTAGGGTGCCCCTTATATATCTCAATAACGTTTTCCTTGCCATTGTGTTCTGGCAGTGACATGTAGTAACAACACAATGAAGCAGAGATTTAAGGCTCTTTTAAGGTGGGAGTTTTACTAATGCATAAACAGGTTACAGGGTTCTTGAGAGCCCAGGTGATTGTGCAGTAGCCCTCTGTGGTGCTTTTGTTATCTATCACCAACTATTACACATTTGCATGAGTACACAGGAGAACACATGCAGATGTACAACAGTAAGTCTATATATGTCTATTATAGAATTCTCTGTTGGGGTCTTTGCTGGCTAAAAGATCAACTGTATTAGCACAGAAATAAGCCATGAACCTGGTAACAAAGATTCTTATTTTGGAGATAAGGCTTTTAATAATAAACCCATTCATAGGCAAAGAAAGCAGAAAATTAAGCTTATAGGAAGAAATGATAAAGCTCCCCCTAATCAGACAGTCACACAAATTCATGTTTTTGTTGTGACTGTCACTCCTACCTCCCCTTCCCCTGAACACACGTTACACACCTTGAGCTCTGCTTCAGGAACTTCAGTTGTTTATCTGGTTTAGCCACTTATTTTTTCATCACACAGAGTTTTCATTTATGAAGCTATTTTCACTGTCTCACAACATAACATTAGTTCTCTCTACTGGAGACCAAATAGAAGAATGGATAGGAAAAGAGAAATCCTTCTCTGATGTCTCTAGTGGGGATATATTTATCTATCCATATGTATATATATATATATATCACATATACAAATATGTGATACAAGCTTTTACATATATAAAAGCTTGTATCACATATTTGTAAGGCGATTTTATTTCCCCCATAAAATGTAGGAATAACACATAGTGATTGAACAAAATTGTCTTCATTTGCGCAGTAAAGGTTTCTTCCTATTCTTGTGTGTGCACATGGACTATTAATCTGCTTTCAAAACTTCTTGATGTTTGACTAAATGTTTCTGTACTTTTAACTTTCTGTTGTGAAATCAATGTAGTCTACTTGTCCACTTCAATTTGAGAAGCTCAATAATCCTTCTAACTAAGCCCAGCGAAATTGTTCCTGATTTAGCAATGCATTAAAAAAAAAAAAGGAGAGTGAGAGAGATTAATAAAAAGACAAATTTCATTCACCACAGTAGCATCATATGGGGATGGCACAGTGAAGCTGGGCAGCTGTTGCAAAAGACATTGGCAGAAACATCAGCTTCATAACAGCTCAGTCTCAGATTTTACTTCATTCATTCCAATGTTGTTACTATATATGAAATTATTTCACACTATTGCCTTGAAGAATGGGAAATGTTGACTCTTGCCCATGTTTCTAAACTGACTGGTAAAATGCGGAAGCAGAAGAAAAGGGATGGCTGAGCATTCTTATTTGTGAATGAGTTGGATATTTCAAGACATGTATTTAAAATACATATATATTTTTTAATATATTAAAAATATAAATAAAAGCCACAATAACATTGTCTGGATCTTGGCATTGCTCTTCCTGCTTGCTAATCACTAAGAAAATCTATAATTGAAAAAAATCTTTCTTTCCAGCAGAGGGACTGTTGAGCTAAATGTGAATGAGTTCACTGAATTATCTCCATAAAAATAAAAGCCTATTGGGTTTAAAAATAACCATAAAGGTTACTGATTTAAAACAGAGAGTAGAAGGTGCTTGGAAAGTTTATGATCTTAGCAAACAAAACAAATAAGTTAACAGCAATGTGGATGATGAGAATTTCCTTGTGGTATTGTGTGAGGAATAAGTAAGCTACTTGAACTTCATGGAAAATACTGCCATGATAATGCCAAGTGGTCAGTGCTTTGTGTTTTAAGCAGGTGACCACACACACTGAAGAATACGTATAGGTATACAAAAGTGGTATTGTAATGGTTCACCTTACCCTAAAGTGAGAACAGTTTTTGCATAAATGTGATAATTAAATAACAAGAGAATGATTGGTTCAGGACGATCTGAAGGATTCTTGAGAATTTAAGTCAGTATAACAATTCAGCCTGTTCTGTTTACTTCAGTGGATATTCCTGTAGAGAAAGTGCCATGTCTTCATTCCTTTCTTCCTTTTTGGAGTATCTTCATCCTTGGTGATATCTCAAGAGAAAGCAGACTCTGTTCAAAAATGATAGCAATAGCAAAGGACCTTTTACTTCCCTTCATAATGCTAGGCAATTGCATCCTCTTTTACATCATCATGGACAGAGCCCTTTCAGTGTTCACTAGAGTGAAATTAGAGGAAATGACATGCATACATTTTCATTCATATCATAGGTGTTTGATTATGTATAGGTAGTCATTATTTTCACATTGTTTTATGTGAGAATGCCTTTCTCCCACTTAGAGCTATGTGAAGTCATTTCATGCAGGTAAGAAATATGGGAATCTTTTGAAACATTATAACTACACTTTTTCATAGTGAGTATGCTGAGGTAAATCCCCATGTGTCCTTGATATCTCAAAGCAGTAGGGAACCAAGACCTTTGGATTTGTTCAACCCACTTAGGAACCTGTCACAAATAAAAAAGGGGGAGAAAAAAAGGACACTCTTATTCTCCCAGGGAGATAAAATAGAATTTCTTTGTATTGTTCCTTGATCAAGAATACTGCATCCAGCTGAGCCTAATCAAACAGAGAGAAATATGTCACAGTGTCTGTGTGCAGAACATACACACACTCCAAGACACAGTATGAGACACAATGCCTGCTGTCAGACTTTCTCCCCTCTACAGTGCTTTTTTCTAAGACCTATATTATCACATTGTTGTGGTTTAACCCAGCATGCAGCTAAACAAAACGTTGCCATTTGTTCACTCCCTCCAGTGGGATAGGGAAGAGAATCGGAAGAAAGGTAAAACAGGTGGGATGAGATAATGACAGTTTAATAGGACAAAAAAGGGATGGAAAATAATAATAATGATAACAGAATATAAAAAACGAGTGATTCACAATGTGGTTGCTCAGCAGCTGCCAACTGATATCCAGCCAGTTGCTGAGCAGCAGGCTGCAATCCCCCAGTCAGACGTATGGTATGTTGTATGAAAAGTCTCTTTAGCCAGTTTGGTTGTCCAAGCTGTGGCCCATCCTGGCTTCTTGTGCACTCCCAGCCTCCCTGCTGGCAGGGCATTATGAGAAGCTGAAAAGACTTTCACTTGGTATAAATATAGCTCAGTAGCAGCTAAAATGTTAGTGTATTATCAACATTATTCCCTGGGGGTTTTTTTTGTTTGTTTGGTTTTCTTTGTTTTTGGTTTTGTTTTTTAACTGAATGTATATAGTAATGTTTTAGAGATCCATTAAATAGGCAAGGCTTGTTTTGTTTCTCAGGAATGAGGACAAGGATGACAGCCAGGAGATAGTTATTTCTTTTCCTTGTCTCTGATGTTAAGGTTGACTATGTTACCTTGGAGAATTCACCTTCTCTCTCTGGGCCTTGGTTTCTAACATCAAAAACTGAAGAAAATATGAAAATCACAACCTGGATATTATTAGGCACTTCTGTGACATATGGAAAAGAACAGGAAAACACAGAGTTATACCACAGCCTCCTGCAGTCTCCTGTGGTATGCAGTACTCAGTATCAGAAAATGGCTAAGCTTATTCTGAACAAGGTAAAAATCTGGTTTTTTAATATTCTTCAGTTGTTGTTTGTTTGGCATTTTTTTAGCATCAACACTATTCTGTACCAAGGATATACACTAAGTGAATCAATTATTTACATACTACTTTTTTATCTTTTTGGAAGTTCTTTAGTTTTTATAATATCTTCTCTTGTGCAGTTTCTTCATGACATATGTGACTCTATACATCTTTATATAACCCCGTCATTTGGCTCTTATAGGGGATGGAAAGATGTAATGTATTAAATAGTTCTTTCTACCTTTCGATATTTTCAAAAAAATTTGTCATACATGTCCAGAACTTTTCCAGTTATACTATAAAGTTTTCACCAGTAAGAGTTGTACACAATGTTCAAATATACATATACCATGGATTCCTACAAAAAGGGGTCAACAAAGTTTTCTATTTTGTTTTTAATTTCATAATAATTTCTAGAATTATGTTTGCTTTCTTGACTGATGCTACACTGACTTGATGCTTTCATAGAGCTATCTATTACAATCCAGAGATCTCATTTCTCAGTAATGATTGTCAGCTGCCACCTCATCACTATAAATACAAAGATCTGTCATTGTTTTTCACTTGCCATGTTCATGTTCTAGTTGTGTCCGATCCATAATCTCTGACAAGATCCCATGATTCTTTTACGCCCAGAGGCATAGCATTCTGATGTTCATTTTATTGTATTCATTATCCCTCAGTGAATTCTCTTGTAGCTCTTCCATTCCATATAAACAATTCACTGAGGGAAAGATTTAGATATTCAAGGCAGCCCCTACATGTTACCCTGGGAATGGCTAAGTATTGTACAAAATTAGTTCCAAAGGAAACAAGACAGACTGAAAGGAGGTTAATCTTAGCAGAATTTCTTTATAGTCATGAGAAAGAAATTTGTGGAAAGGACTACTTGAGGTATTCTAAATTTGTCTCCACTGGCTATTAAGGACAATGCCTCCTGTATGAACACTCACTTGACTCAGTTCAGTGAACAGAACATTAACCCCAGCATTTACAGACATAACTTAGGGATCCATTATTCAAAGCAATCTCTGTGGCTACTAGAAAAGTCACTCTATTAAGGGAAGTATTGATCTTACTCTGGTTTGGACAACTCACTCTTTACTAGATTCAGTGAACTTTTCCTAGTTAAGTAATGCAATATTAAATTGAGATGTGTTATCACACCAAAAAAGAAAACCACCACCACCAACAAAAAGAAGTATAGATAATAAGAATGTAAATAAGCGTACAAAAAAAATAATCCAACCCTTTGGAAAAGAACTGGGGGTGCTGATGCATGAGAAACTGGACATGGGCAGACAATGTGTGTTTACAGCCCAGAAGGCAAATCGCATCCTGGGCTGCATCAAAAGATCTGTTGCCAACAGGACCAGAGAGGTGATTCTGCCATTTTACTCTGCTCTGGTGAGACCTCACCTGGCGTACTGCATCCAGGTCTGATGCTTTCAATGTAGGAAGGACATGGATCTGACGGAGCAGGTCCAGAGGAGGGCCATGAAAATGCTCTGGGGGTTGGAGCTCCTCTGTTATGAGGACAGGCTGAGAGAGTTGGGGCGGTTCAGCCTGAAGAAGACGAAGCTCTGCGGAGACCTAATAGCAGCCTTCCAGTATCTGAAGGGGGCCTACAGGAAGGATGGAGAGAGACTGTTTACAAAGGCCTGCAGTGACAGGATGAGGGGCAGTAGTTTCAAACTACAGAAGAGCTGATTTAGACTGGATGTTTGGAACAAATTCTTTACATGAGGGTAGTGGAACACTGGAAAATGTTGCCTGGGGAGGTGGTTGGGGTCCCATCCCTGCAGATATTCAAAGTGAGGCTTGGCAGGGCTCTGGGCAACCTGGTCTAGTTGAGGATGTCCCTGCTTACTGCAGAGGGCGTTGGACTAGATGACCTTTGGAGGTCTCTTCCAACCAAGACCAGAGGAATTCATAGAATCATAGAATGGGTATGATGGGTCACTATGGGTAACTATGAAAAGTTAAAAAAAGAAGCTTTGAATTCTACTTGAAATTTTAAGTTTACTTACAGCCACCAGTAAGGGAAACTCAACCTTAAACGTGAATTTTTTGATGTTCATTTCTGTGTCTTGGGTTTGATTCACATTGAGTTCTTTATATTAAATGTATCCCCAGTCCAGGGCATTGTACATTTCCCTGGGTTCCCAGAGTGGGATTTTAGCACGCTAACAGAGATTATCCACAAGGTGAAGCTCATTAAATGTCACAGACAAAGACCAACTTATTTCTAAGTAGGCACTGGGCATTAACATGGTTTAGGCATAGATCTATTTAAAATTGTCCAAACTGAAGCATATCTTGGCAACCCCATAAACTGAATTTCAGATATGAAGGAAATGAAAACATTGAACATATAAAAGATGAAACATTTTGATCGAATTGGAATGAAGCAGTAGATAAACCAGAAAAAGAATAATGACATTACTGAGAAATTAAGTACTTAAATTCCACTTGAGTCATTTGAGGCACTTCATTCATCTTCTGGAATACAGTTCTTTGGATTCTGACAAGAAAAGATGAGTTACAGTTAGTCTTACAGGCCACATCCTGTCTGTGAGTTTTGTCTCTTCCTACAATATAATTTACACATTTTGAGTAGTTTCTTGATAAAAACTCCAGATTACTACTGGGAATAAGGATCCTTCCTCTGAATACTTGTCATAGTGTTTCACGTTGCTGATTCCTGTCACTAGCAAGGCTGCACTCATGAGCTTGAGAAAGAAGCATAGGTGCTCCTGCTCTCAACTGCAGAGCAGCTGGTGTTTGCTGACAGGGAATAGTGCTGTCAGGTTGAGGAGTGTACTAAGATGTGGTTGCTCAGCATCGTGAGAGGTCCATGCCTCTTACATTATGTGCAACGTCCTACTTTCATGGGTGTATAACAGAAAAAGCCTGGTTGCAATTGCTTTTCATGATAGGCACAGTCACATCAATTAAGACAGAATTTACCTCTGTTCAGGCACGTAGGGTTTCATCACAGGTGAGACAGAATAATCAACAACCTACAATGAAGCTGAATATTTGGATTTATTCAAGAAGCTTTAATACTAGAGCTTTTGCCTTGTTTGATTATTTCATACACTCACTCACTCGCTCTGCCATGCTGTATGTTCACCAGATCTCAATTTACCCTCTCCCTAGAGAAGCGTTTCCTTCCCAGAAAGATCAGACAGAAAGTAGTGTCAGTTTGTGCTACACAACTGCTTGCAGTCACCAGTTTCAGCCCAAGTTCCTGAACATTCTCCAGCATTCAACTCCACTCAGCTCTTTGATCTTCAGGATCATCTCACACTTCCAGTACCTTTCTGCTAGTCAGGATATTCACTGCCTTCTTTTCAGACCCTCTTTTTCTTTCAATAAGCAGAATCCTTTATTTTGAACACTAACTTGCTTTCCAGAAAATCAAATCCTGACTTTTCCCACATATGTGTGTATGTGCACATGCTTAGCTTCCTAATTGGTGATTCTCATGTCCCTCTGTTAATTGTAGGATTCTGGATGTTTCACTTTTGCTCAGTCCAAGCATTATCAGAATTTACAGTGACTCCACACTGGTTGCAGTTAGCAAGTAGCGAGTTTCTGCTTGAAAATAGAAAAGCTCAGTTTCAGACATTCACTTATACACAGAAATTCCCAATTACCTGCTGCCTGTTAACATTTGCAGTATAAGCTATTTTTATCACCTACGACAGGTTTAGACAGCTGCACTTATACTAATCATGACAGAGTGCTTTTAAAGGCAGTGGAGAGGAAAAGACATTTTTAGGTTATCTCATCTACTTAAAAAGTGCCATTTGAAGATGTCATAGACTGTGTAACTGAAATGCCAGTTGTCTTCATCTATAAAGGAAACATTGAGGGCTGACCTTCAGCTCACTCAGTCAAGTGGCACCTACTTTTCACAGTTAACTGTAATTTCAAAATGTAAATACTATTCTGCTAATTTTTGAAACCAAAGGGTTGGGGTTTGAGCAGGTCTGATCAAGTCTGAGCACCACGCAGCATTGAGAATATTGAGGTAAAGTGAGAAGCTTCCTCGTGAGCTTAAGCTTCTTTACAGTCAGGCAATAGGTAAAAGAGATTGTTCTGGATAAATTTTGCATTTGAACATAACTCCTTGCTTAGTTTTTCTTAGGTTTTAATTCACTTTTCAGAATTGGATAACCTGTTGGGTTTTGTTTGGTGGGTTTGTTTTGGTTTGGTTTGGGGTTTTTTTTTTTGTTGTTTGTTTGTTTTTTTTTAATTGTTCAGTTTATATAATTACAGGAAAAAAGTGAAAACAGAACTAAACCAAGAAAAATCCTCAACTTTTCTATTCTTTTTAATTGGGTCCTGGACTCATGACTATTCATACATAACTAGTTAAAGTTGGAGATTTTTTTTCTTCTAAACTTTCACACTAGTACAGACATTAAATATTTTTTCTTATATTTTGGTATGTAATACAGAATGGTGAACTGGAGAGATAAAAAAAAATCTTTTTACCACAATAACCTTATTCAAATCATTACATCTATGCATTTATTATTTTTTGTCCCTTTTTTTTTCTTAGGTTACTACTCAAATGTCTATTTATTTAAAATTCAAGGTGTGTTTACCAATCCCTGCTAGAGGTACTGTAATCTTAATAGGTCATAATAAGTCATATATGTCATAGTGATTTGTATGCACACAGAAATCTTATTATAGTGCATAAAAATGAGATTTTTTTTTGGTTTTTTTTAATGTCAGATTTGATAGGAGATGAAATTTTTTATACCTATGACTTAAAAATTTGCATTACATGGATGCCCTGTGTGAGACCATTACTATAAGACATTGAGTTCTTGAATAGCAGTCCTAAGGGAACACCTTAGTATTTTCATCTCCTGTCCTTGGCATTTTCTTTTGCTGTGCTTAGCATATGTAACAAATCAACATCAGTATATTTAAAGAGGGATTTTGTATCTGAGATTTTATTTTCTGAAAGACTTTTGGATGGCATGGGCTTTAGAATATAAGAAATAATAGGAAAAGCAAACTTAAAATGACAAAATGGTACTTATTCTAATTGCTGCAAAATTATTGCTTGGGAAGAAGGAATGATAAAGCACAGTGTCATGTAATGTTTGTACTATAGAAATATATTAATCTGTTTGTGTTACTAGCAGAACAGTCTCTGCAAATATTAAATCTCATTTGCTAGAAGCAATGGAGCAGTATAGCCCTCACTTTAGCACTACTGTGGCAAAAATTGTGCTCCAAAGGAGTCATGTAGAATAACAGTACTCTCCCCTAAGACTTTATTTCACGTTTAATGCACATGAGATATGCATTTTGAGTATGTGAGATGGAATATTTGTGCATTTGGAAGCAGATGCTCCTGACACAGAGAGGAGTGTGTCAAGGATATTGTTTCGTTCTGCTTCCTTAATTTTTTTTTTTTTTTGGGGGGGGGGGGGGGGGGGGGGGGGGGGGGGGGGCAGAGAGGAGGGGCAGGGGTGGGTGNATTTGTGGGGTTTGTTTTGGTTTTTGAATGAACGGTGCTCTTCTTGGTTTTATTGTACTTCTGCTGGCAAAAATGTTTGAGAAGTGTACTCTGTCCATTATGTGAGCATTAAAGTATTTACACACCAGAGACAACTTTATTTTGCCATTTTGCAGAATCTTAGAAAGGATAAGCCACATCAGGTCATGCAGAAAGTCTTTTTTTTCTGAAGCAGGTACTCTTCTTCCACTAAGCTTTCCAACCCTAACTATACTCTACATACACTCATGTTCTAAATGTTTCAATAGACAATTACTACTTTTATTCTAATCTATGTCACATTCTCACATCAGCTTATTATGGCAGTGTGCAATGGAAAGAAATCCCACAAAGATCTAAAGGAATTCTTTCGCAGGGAAGATTAAATGAAATTTTTCCCTTAATTCACTACTGGGCATATTAACTCAATGAAAAAGGCATATTTTAAATTTCATCCTTAAAGATTTAATTTTTTTTAATTAGAAACGAAATGTTTAAGAGTCATATTTAATAAAAATCTTGTGTGATTCTGGAGGTAATGGATTTTTGTGTGTTCATTCTATTTTTTTAATAAAAAGCATCTAAAGTCCTCATAATTAATTCTGCTACTAGATAAAATGTCAGTTCTCAAAGATTAAAAACTTAGATATCTATTCTATTATCCAATGGAAAAGACATTGAAGGAAAAATTAAGAGAAACGGATAACAAAAGGTAAAAAATGTAGAAAGAATAAGATGGAAATGTCACTGGGAAATCTTTTGAAATTTTTTGACTTACTGTTCTGACATTCACTTTCCTGCAGCTACAGATAACTATTTCTCTGCTCCATAGTTTAATACAGAAATAGGTGCAGAGCTTGCCATTTTAAAGCTGGAAATTTATCCATTTTTATATGCAATCCTAAACATGACATAATTTAAATTACATTATTCTTTATATTAATGTTATTAATTTAAAGCAGTTCAAATGACACCAATTAGAATAATTTGCCCAGTTTAACTCTACACTCTATTACCATAGCAAAAAGCTACTATTTTCCTAAAAATCTTGTTTGAAATACTTTCTCTATATTGATACGTGTTGTTAGGATTTGTTCCTTTTTTCCAGGGCAAGGCGGTATTTTGCAATTTTTGGCCAAAATACTATCAAAAATTTGGGAATATTAGCATTACAGAATACATTGGGTTGCAAGGCACCTTCAAAGTCTTTTATGTCCAATACCTCTGCAGTGAGCAGGACTATCTTTAACTAGATCAGGTTGCTCAGGGCACCATCAAGTTTGGCTTTGAATGTCTCTAGGGATGGGGCCTCCAGCACCTCTATGGCCAAATACATTGGGTGGATAAATATGCTGACAAACTACAGTGGTCTATTACGAATAAATTGAGGGAATCCTCTCTTCAGCATGTGATCAGCTGGTGATGTGATGATTACATTAAGAACTGAGAAGTGTCTCAACAAAGATAAGACCACCTGACTGACCTGCCTGATGCGTCAGCTCTGCCCATCGAGATAGCACACCTGGCAGTCACATACACATTGTAATGTGACTAGGGTGTGGGCCAGGTGGAGCCACCTGAAGGAACCAGGAACAGTATAAAAGCCACGAGCTTGTACCATACAAGAATTCATATTAGTGGAAAAAGGACTTGCTTGCTCTAAAGGCTCTACAAGACTTTAAGGACTGAGCTCAGCCTGCAAAAGCAGTCTACTTTGATAATGCCTCATACCAGATCTGGCTTAGAAAGGTCTGGCAGACACTCAGACACTGACTACATGATATCTGGCACAATTGCAAAATGGCAGATGAGAGACACAAGCCTTTTGTAAGCATGCACCAAGATCTGTCCAAAAAGAATCTTGCTGGTTTTTAATTTTATTATCAAGTAACATGTTAGAGTGACTTCTGTTTGCACAGCATGACTGGGTGAAGTTCAGACTCATTTATGGTCCTGGACCTTTGTCAATAGCACAATGCAGAATTAGATTTGTGCTCTAGAAAGTCCAGTACATCACAGGAGTATTGAGCAGAGCAGTCACCGCAGACAATAATGATGGAGCCTTTGCAACAGGTAATTACAATGTCAAGTTCCTTGCCATAAGTCACAAGCTTTAAAACTTTAGGGATTGGAAACTGGTGTTTTTATTCTGGAGTGAATTCTTAAGATAATGTATTAAGTTGCACAGAAACTATTACATTTCTGTTATCTTTTCTGTTTCCCCATGATTGTCAGATCTACTTTAGAATTATATGTGTATGGTTTTTAACTATATGCAGTATTTTCTTCCACAAAGATACAATTCCCTCTTTTTCTGTCTCCCCGAAGCAATTTCTTTAAGCTTTGGCTGGTCCTTTTCTCTCTGAAAATCTTCCTTTTCCTCATAAGGAAAGGAATTTCAGATGGGAATACAGAAGAGAGAATAAGAAGTGTCTTAGGTTGAGTTTTAATCAGCTGCTATTCATACCATCCTGCTCCATGACAGCTTCAAAATAAAAGTGCTGGCTGGAGCAAAGCATTATAGGGCTTGAAGTTTGGATCATAATCTGAGAGGCTTTGCCTCCTGTTCCAGTTGCTGCTTTTGGGTTCCGGAGTTTTGGGGTGTTGACTCTCTTCTGCCGAGATGGCAGTGGGACAGGAAGGCATGGAGGAGTAGCTCCCAGGCTTGGGCTTCTCTTGCTTCTGCTTGCTTGCTGCTTTTCTGCCATGCTTTTTCTGCAAATAGGCAATGGTAATTGTCCATGTTATCTCATTTTTTCATTAAGCTCTTATCTCACTCTTTTAGTCTCAATATGGAGGCTTCTTCTGGTGTGTTGTGTTTTTCCCTCACTTCTGTGTTGGGGGAACAGACAGGTTAACCTGTTGTTTTGATTTAAACTGTTACAAGAAGACATAAACATAAGGATAGTGAATAAAAATCACATCCTGTGTTTGGAGTCCCTAAATCGTTGCATGTGGAATAATCAGTTTCCTTAAAGATAACTGTCTGATTGACTATCCTTTACATTAACAGATAAAGATTTTAATACTTATTATGAAATTGAAGTTATTTTTCATTAGTAACAATATAACATTTATATTATTTATATTACTTTTTATTGCTACCTAGCTTTTGAACATATTTTTCTTCTGTGGTAGCAAGTCACACTGATTCCTCTGTATTGTGATGAAAAGCACTACCTAAATAATTTTTACATGTATTTGCCTTTCATTTTATCCTCTTATTTTGCTTAAGAGAAGTTAAATATAAACCCTATCTCATTTGGCCATTTAATTTATTAATAATGCCCTGTATGTTTTTTTAAGTTAAATCTGAAAAATCTCTTTTGTTTCTTGTCATATAAAAATCCATCTGTCTCCCGACCTATGTATTTTAAGTCCACATTGCACCTTTGAAGAAGGTGAATCAAGTGAGTAATAGATTACTCTGTACTTGAAATCTCTTCGTTTTACACGGTGTGATTAACATGATCTTCAAAACAGATGGCTATTAAACATTACTATGGATAATGGCATAGAGGGTCATCATAAGCTACATTTGTTAAATTAATAGCTCCTGAGGAGCTGCCATTTGAAGTGTAAGTAAAATAACCTTGTTCATTCAGAGACTCTGTTTAAGATCATCTTATTTGTCATAAGTATAATAGTAATTTCATTATCACTACAGCCTGTACCATGGCAGTGCCTAAGAGCTGAGAAAAAAAAATCATTTGGTGCTTAAAGCTATTCAAACACAAAATAATGGATTATCTATAGCCTGAAGATCATAGATTCATAGAATTGTTTTGCTTGGAGAAGACCTTTAAGATCACCTTTTTTAATACCTCCAATGACAGTGACTCCACCATCTCCCTGGACAACCTATTCCAATGACTGTCCAGCTATTCACTGAATAAATTTTCCCTAATATCCATTCTAAACTCTCCTGGCACAATTTCAGACAATTTCCTCTCATCCTTTCTCTTGATGCAATGAGAAGAGACCAACCCCCACCTCACTGCAACCTCCTTTCAGGTAGTTGTAGAGACCAATGAGGTCTCTCAGTTCTCTGAGCCATTCCTTGTCAGACTTGTTCTCTAGATTCCTCACCAGGTTTGTTGGCCTTCTTGGACACACTCCATCAACTCAATGTCCTTCTTGGAGTAAGGGACCCAAAACTGATCTCAGTGTTTCAGGTGCAGCCTCACCAGTGCTGCGTACACAGACGCAATCACTTCCCTACTCCTAGATGCAATCACTTCCCTACTCCTGCTGGCCACAATATTTCTGTCACAGGCCAGGATGCTGTTGGCCTTCGCGGCCATCTGTGTACACAAAGTAGATTTTAAAGACAAATGAAAAAGAATATGCCATAAAACTTAGAGAAGAAAATAGTCATAGTTTCAAAATGTCCTTTTAATGAGGGCTGATCTGCACAGAAAATGTATTGTCTTGATTATACTGGTATAAAAGGTGGTATTGAAAAGTCCTTGTGGCTCCGTGCTACAGACAGAATTTTAAAATGCTTTTTGCATGACAACTGCATTTGATATGTGTTTCACAAAATGTGGAGCAAGCCCTGAGATGATGAAGTTATAATTCATACAACAGTTTAGCTGAACTTATTTTCTGTAACAACATTTTTCCCCCTTCTTTCTTCCCTCCATCCTTACTTTTATCAAAATGGTCTAGAATAAGAAAACTTTCTTGCAGCTTGAAAGGGGAAAAACATTATTGTGGCAGTGTATTTGTTTATGCCAGAATTATTCAAGATGATTTAAACATTGTGATATTAGGATTTCCTGACACGAATAATTTTGATGGAAAAAATTAGGAAAAAAACCTCTTCATTTTGGCATATCTATGAGAAGTGTAATTTCTGTCAGCAAGACATGGTTGAACAAGTTGTCAGTGTGTTGAAGACAGTACTCTTTTCTTTTATTGAAGAACAGCCATGAAATCTTGTTGGAGTGTAGCTTAAAACAATAGACAATCTGAGCTTAAAAAAGTCAACTGAAAGAAGTAATTAAGTTTATTCTGAAGGAAACTTCTTTTGTCACAATAAAAATTCCTTAAATTCAGATCATAGAATTTTGTCTTGGTATTTTCTTCAAAATAGAATGACTAAATTGAGTTCTGCTAAGACTACCATGTTTTTCCAAGTAACAGGCTAAAAGACAAGAAGCTTGGCAAGGCTAGATCCACTCAGTCAAACACCCCCTCCCTGGTAGTGACCAATATTGAACATCCATCAAGACAACATAACAGGTAGGCATGAAGCAACAGCTTTCTAGCTTCAAGCAATCTATGACTCAGAGACAAATTGTTCCATTTATCTCTGTGTTTAACCTTTGGTAGAAGTTTTTTCTATGAATATGCATAATTCTTTTCTGACTCAATTTTTGCTGTTGTCATTCACTGATATCTCAAGGCAAAGAGTTACACATCTTAGGTAAATACTTACTTTTGTATGAGCCTGCACCAAAAGTTTTAACTTGGTCACCTCTTAATCACTGTGAGAAATTATGAGTAATCTGTGTATATTCACCTTCTTCTTATTAACTGTGATTTTTGTGCCATTAGCATTTGTTCATGATTCATCTGAATCTATTTCTTCAGCATATAAATTAATTCACTTCAATGATAAATCTTTAATCGACTTCTCCATGTCATTCTCTATTCCTACCAAAAGAATTCAAGTTAAGAAAGTGGAGTTGTACATGACCTTTACAATGCAGATGGTCTAAACATTTATAAAATATTTGATTTATCATTTATGTTTTATTTTATTATTAAAAATCCCTGGTATTATCTTAAAATTTCTGCTGAAAATTGATCAGTTTGTCATTAAACAATGAAAAATGAGTCAAAGAAACCCCTTCCAAACTGGAGTGATTTTCTCTGGAGCACTTCACAAAGTGGTATATTTAGGATTACTTTGTGTTTTCATTTTATTTTACCCTATGTGCATGATCTGCACATCAACTGCAAGTTTATTTCCCCACTCTTACAATATTGCAAGGTCAATTACAATTAAATCTTTCTACAAAGTCTTTATGGTCAGCCTTTATTCTTAGACATCTGGTTATTTTTGTCACTGTTATTCACTGCTTGACTAATTATACTCTGCCCATGATATTTATTTATAAGTGTACTGAATATTACAAATCTCATAAAGGGATGTGGTTGGATTTGTGGTCAGACAAATGTTATTCTAGATTTTTTTATATTATCTTTTCAAATAAATTTATGGAAATTACCCAAGAAGTCCTATTTCTCAGCAGCTTGTGGTATGATTAAAAGAAATTAGAATAAGACATCAGAATTCATAGACCTACAAAAGACAACTGTGAGATCTTCCATTATATTCAGTGAAAAACAAATCCTATAGTCGGAAGAGCTTTTCATCTCACCCTAAAATAGACACTTCTGTATGGTTCCATAATAATGGGATCATTTATGTCCAAATAACAATTTTCTCCTTTGAAGAAAAAAAGTTCTTTCTATAAATCACATCTTAACTATGACTTATTATTATAAAGTATTTTTCTTTGCATCGTGTTTATCCATATTTCATCTTTTATTCTTTATTGTACTTTGTACTAATTTTCCTAGTATAAATAGCTAATTCGCTAGTCTGTAGTTTTTCAGATTCCATTGAGTCCTGTAAAACACTAAATATTGTATTTGCCACATTTCATTCTACCAATAATAAATTTGATTAGGTGATATGTTAGGGTTTAGTAATTTCACCATTGTATTTTCTAGTTCTTTCTGGGTAGTGGATGAATGCTTGACAATTTCTTGCTATTTGTTTTACCAGTCTGTTCTAAAATATCTTCTAGAGGTATGTTAGTCCGTAATAGTTTCTTCAATTTAACTGATTAGAAGAAGATTTTCAGGAAGAAACTCCTGTAGCACCTTTGTAGTGAACATCAACAGAAATAACGCTGTTGCTTCTCCCGTTCTCATCTTTTTTTGAACACAAAGGCTTTATTAGTACCTTTTCTGTATTTACCAAGTTGTTTTTCAAAACATTTCTTGGTCAGCTGTTTTACCATTCTATATCTAACCTGCAAAATCATACACTATTTTTTATTTTGTTGATTTTTATATCATTTACATTTTTTTAAAAAGTAGTTTTAGTGATAAGAATGCCTTTTATCTTGTCTTTTATTCAATGTAATTTCGATCTTCATTTTAATTTATCATATTTATGTATGCTAGGTAAAGTATAGTAATTTTGAATAGGGTCCAGAGTCATGGGAGGATTTTTAATCTTTTAGCACCCCTTTGTAATTATTATTCAATTATCTTTCTCATTCATTATCGATATTCTTTCTGAAGTTAGAACTTACATTATTGGATTTTCTGGATTTTTTTTTTAAATCTTAAGTACACTGAAGTTGGCACACTTTCTCCCCACTCATTAATTGCTCCATGAAGAAATGTCTCCTAATTTATCATTATTTAATCTCTTCATTATGTCTCATCATGAGATTACTCCATCTCTATGGAAACACTAATATTTCCTACTGCTGTTCTTGCTGATGTTGTCTTTTGTCTAGTCATAGTCATATGGCATGCCATTTAATTACCTGACAGTGAAGATTTCCAGTTATTCTCTTCCTATGTATGCATATAGCCCATATAATGATTGTGTTACTTGCTGATTCATTATGGAATTTTCTCTTTTGACTCCATGCCTTAGAGGTATGTGACACTGCTGAAATGTACAAGTCTTCGACACTGTGTTCTGGGAAAAGAATCCCATGTGATGAATATCCATTCTTTATTGTTCCCTTGGTTATTGTCTTTCTACCAATTTTCTGATAATATTGGTAAAACTCAGCTAGTACATTTCACACAAATTTAGGTTTTCACTTCTGACACTGATACCAAGTCCTGCAATGTTACTTGAGTATCGAGAGGCTGTTTCTTGTGCTAGAGAATGAATCATGAACAAGATTGAAGTGACTAAAGACTTAGAATGTGTGAAAGAAATAGTTTTACTCCACTCCTTTTTTCCCATTCAATCTGAAACACAGAAGAATCTGGTGCTAGAACCAAGCTAATGTAATCCAAACTGAAATTTGGGTTGCAATTACAAAATAGAGGTGTAAAAGCCTGTGTGGAGAAAACCACTGATTTTTGGTGATGGCTGAAGACAGGATATTAATGATTTTCACCTCTTTCCAATCTTTCATTTTCACACCTGAATAGTTAAACGTTAAAATGCCACAAAAAAAAAAAAAACCCCCAGACAACAAAAACCCACCACCTAAAAAAACCCCAAACAAAACAAAACAAAACAAAACAAAAAAAAACCCCAAAGAGGGTGAGAGAGAGAAAGAGAAAGCAACTAATATTTAATTGCCTTTATTCATTCTGGTCCTTATCACGTCACTCACATCCCACCAGCAAACAATAGTTCTTTCATTCCTTAGCTGTACTTTAGAAACACAAGCTCATCATTTTCCTTGTCTCAGGCACAAAGTATTTCAAAGCAGTTGGCATTCTGCTTCCAACATACAGCTCTTAATCTCCTCATTGTAAGAATAACTTCATACCAGTTACTAAATTCTATCATCATTTTCAGAAAAATACCATAAGTGTAGTTATACGATGAAAGGATTTTCTTTTGAATCTCTTTTCGTAAGAGATCGTTATTCTTTATTTCTGCTTGCAGTAGTAATTTTGTACTCTTTTTATTTATAAAGTATCATGACAAAATGAAAAAAACATCATAGCAGTTTGGATACTGTGTTGGAAACAGTCCTCAGTGGAATGGATTAAGATACCTTTGTATATAAGAAAGTATATTCTTTTAATGGGTGGATGTACCGCAGAGAAAATTGAACTTGAAAGTATGTTTAATCTAGCTAATAAAATGAGATAATGTAATCACAATTTCATTTAAAGTTGAGCCACAGGTTATTTTTCTGGCTGGAATTTGCTGGAAAGCATAATACAATCAGATCTTGTTTTAAGTTAGGCTGCTCCTTGAAGGCAATCACTTTTAGGCAATTTATGAACAATAATCACAAAGTACTGTCTAATAATAATATTCAGGTCCTTATATTCAGAATTTTCTGAAAAAGAAGTGTTCCAAGCTATAGATACATTGCAGGTTATTTCTGAGCCCCCACAGTTAGTAACTTCAGTTTCTGATGTGCATGGACATGGTTCTGGAAAGGAGGCAGAGGTACAAACATCAGTAAATGAGAGGTGTTATTAGAAGTTATTCTGTTGTGCAGAGTATTATGTATTACAGGTGATAGATGTATTTCCTTGTCAGGAGAAAAGGTGAATATTTTTTTGTATTCTCCCTGATAAACATTGATTTAGGCGTATTTCTTTTGGTCTTTTCTGCAAGGCAGCAGATAAGAATCCAGCATGTTTCTTATAAGCTAGGATGTGATTTTTGCATAAACAGAAGAAAAATATTTAATTTTTTTACTAATTCTCAATTGTACTATGAGTAAAAAAAAAACCACAAGAAAATTCAGTATCACATCTAAATCCTGAATAGGAGACAATTTGAGAGAGGTTTGAGCTCTATTATTTAATTAAATGTAACATCCTTATTGTATGTAACTTTTCTTTAATAATGTGAGACAATAATTATGACTGTTTTAATAAAAAGGGAATAGAAAATGTAATGCATTTACTACAGCGTACTGGTAATGAACTAGCCATACAAGCAATTTAAAATCTTTTGAAAACAAGCGTTCAAAAGGAAGTGCAGCCAAAACATTCTCATTTGGAGGTTTTTATAAACCTGATAATCTCCTCCTTCCCTTTACCTAAGAAACTGAATGACCACACCCTTGGAAACCAGTCTGATGCATAAAATGGTATGCTAGGCATGGAGACCCTATATTTTCTTGACCAGCTTTTGAGAGATATTAATCCTGCCTCTGTTGCCTCTTTAATATTTGCTATGAGGGCAACTGTCAGGAAACATGACTTTCCCCCAGGAAGCCTATTTTAACAAAGTGGAAAATGTCCCAAATCTCTGGAAAAAAAAAATGTCAAAATTCAACTCATTGCAATTAACAAATACTACATGCATTTTCTACATGGCTCTCTACCTAAAGAGTCTAATTAAATCTCAAGAGGAACCTACAGGTTCATTAAGTTCTCTGTACAGGTCACTGCTACATGGAATTGAATGCATCTTTAATAATTTATGTGTAGTTGTCGTGAATGTCTTAAAAACTTTTTAGGCAAAAAACTCATCTAGGTTGTTTTATTTTTCATCTGTGTACTTTATAAAAGCAAACAAGTAAATAAGATAGCAAGAAGATAATAATAATTACACATAGGTAATAGCAGATATTAATAATAGCAGAAAAATCTCACCTGAATTTGGCATAAATTATGATCAGGCCTTTGTTCTGCTAAACTAGATGCTACATTCTAGGTCTCCAAAACCACGTGGCCAAAAAAACATCTGGATTGACTCTCATAAACTGCCTCAGAAACCCATAATTTTTACCTAAAATTGCTCTGTCAGCCTCTGAAAAGAATACACTGTGAGGACAGGAGCCAAGATCAAGTCATTGTTCTTCAGTTGTTCAGAAGACAGGGTTTGCATCTTTGTTATAAACTATTCTGCAAGTGATTCAGACACTATGCCTAATGCTAATGCTCTCTTTTTCACCCTTTTTTAAAATTTTTGGTTCATTTTCTATTGCATATTTTGTCTCAAATCTGCAGGGCATTTTACGTATTACAGCTAAGCTGTCAATAATAAATCGTGTTTGGTGTGATGTGTCTGGTATCTCTGTGAATCTCTGCTATTGAATGGTAGATTCTGCTTCTGAGTATCAAGAAATCTTACATTATTTTTTCTTCATTATTCTGGTACATACTATTTCACTCTTAGATTCGTTCCTATCTAGTTTGTTGACAAATGTCTCATTGCAAAGTTCTTCTTGTCAGAAGCAACAGCCTGGCTTAAGGCTTTTGGTAAGTGACAGCAAGTTTTATTCCCTATCACAACGTCTTGGAAAGGTAAACATTGGATTTACTTGCATGCCATATGACTGGAAATGGCAACATCATTTTTCCAGATGTAAAATCTAGAACAAAAATCACAAGAACAAAAAGTCAGCACTAGACTAGAAGAAATGTAAAAGCTGATTTAACGGAACTTTCATTTTATCATCTTAGAGTCTGTACTCCCATAACTTTATAAGCTCAACTTTAGATCAAATTTATTAAAAAGGAATGTGCCTGAAAATTAGTACACTATGTTCAGAATTTTGTAGTTGCTTATATATGTATTGTGAGGACAAATTCAATGTACTGAAGCAGCTTTCAGTTATAATCAGCTTGCCATGGTAGACCTATGAAGTACTCTTTTCTTTTAATAGAATACTTTGTTCCTACTTCTGTAATCCCCTCATAGTAAAATTCAGCCATAATTCAAACATTTATAAACTATTATTTGTCTATACAGATAATTTGCTATCATTATTATTCTATAATGCTTCAGACACCATTCTGCTGTTCCATATATTCCAGAGACTTGATACTTAGTTTTACAGAGTATTAATCTGTGAATTCTTTCACTAACCTCCCTTTCTTTTCCTTCTCTACTCCATGTGGTTTTATAGAGCATACCAGTTTGAATAATAGAAATGCAATACTTTTGCAAATAGTTACAATTTTCAAAACTTCTGTCAAAAGGAAGTTATTGACTAAGTCCTAGGAAGTGTTGAGTAGTTGCATGTGGAAGACTGAACTCTTTAAAATACTAAGTGGCAAATTTAAAATGACATATGAATTACTGAAATAAATGTGGTGCAAAGGAAAAAAGTCTTTGCTGAGTGTGGATAGTAAACTGATTTGATTTGTCATGCCGGTTGTTTTTTCTCACCCTTTCATTCCCTTGCCATTCTATAAACTGCTTTGATTTTGAAGGGGTTTTCCACATCCTTATCAAAGATGTGGCATTTCATCCATGCAATGAAGGTGCGAAAGTGTGAATTTCAATTAAATAAGACAGTTAAATGCTAATGAAGTTTGGTTTGCACTTTCTCAGGCATATCAAGTTTAACAGAAGTTTCATTAGAGTTAAATAAAGTGATCACATCTAGGGAAATGGCCCTGTAACAAACTTTATTAAATGCACTCAAAGCACCAAAGCAGGTTCTGAATTAATTTGTAAGGAATAAACTTGAGTAGATATTGTAATAAAAATAAAAATAACAGACAGAAAAGTCTTTATTTTTCTTGAATCTATAAAAAGACTTGATGCCATTGATGTATGTATGCTTATGAAGCACAGGTGGACTCTCATGATAGATTTTTTCCAACTATTATTTGGGGATTCAGATTAAGTTTCAGGTGTTCTTTTGTTGTGAAGTTTTGTTTTTTGTTTGTTTGTTCGTTTGATTAGTGTTTTTTCCTCCTCAAATTCCTTTCTGTGTACATTTTGGAATTAGGAGAACCAAAGAATAAATGCCGCCTCAGTGCAGCAGTGTGTTTTGAACAGTACTAAATTTTCTTCTTCTGTGAATTCAGATTAATGATTCAGATTTTGTATTTTTGGAGTAACTTAAATTTGCTACAAAATGATACTAAGTTGTTTTTTCTGATTTTTCTTAATGTAATGAACATAAAAGCAGTACAGCTTCTTGTCTCAAGAAAAGCAGCACAGCTCTTGTCGCAATTAACTAATGCCAAGCATCAGCAAAGTAGACTCCAAAGGTGCTTTGATGACACTTGATATGATTATCAGCATCTCTGTACTTGAACACCAGTATTTTCTAATTGGAATGGTCTTTACTGATACCCTTTACATTTTGAGCATTGCAATGTATGTCATTATTCTCTGAATCTTTAATGTCACTCACATTTTCTTCCCTGTTGAAATCTTCTTTCTGGCACCAAGCAAACAAAATTCTGGTAGCAAACTTTACTATATTGTTCAATGGGCAGCATTTTTACTTGTAAAAAAAAAAGTGTGTAAACAGCTTTTGCTGTTGGCTTGACTGAAATGTGCCATATTTGTATGCCAATGATAAAACAGAAGATAGATCTCACAAACACAGAATGAGATGAAACCAGAAGTGTGTCAGGGAAACAAGACAAATCGTGATCAGTCTCTCAGTGAAGGCTCTACCCATTTGGCTATAAACATTTGCGGTCTCTAAGGCCAGAGGATTTACACAAATACATCTAGACAATAAATACAGAAAGAATTAAGATATAAGCAAATGAATAAATATTATTCCTTAATTCATAACTATTTATAATTATTTAATATTATGACAGAAATAAAATGTCTTCCATAATTTTCTGAACTTTAGGGGAGATTAAAGATCGATTCTTCATTGTAATGATTCCTTTTCTCATTTTAATCACTCTTGGAGGACTACATGCTAGGAACTCTCATTTATTTCTCCTTGATTGTCTGTAAAATGAAGATTGATTAGGGTAGATCAAAAGAAAAAAAAAAGAAAAGGAAGAAGAATGCTTCAGAAAGATTTGGTATGAGAAAAAAATGTGTGCTTAAAGCAAAATTCTATATTAGATGCTGATACTGATAATCTTTCTGATGTGATGATTATTATATCTTCCTGAACAATCTTGACAAAAATATGCTATATTGATTACAACAGAAGAAACATGACACCACTGACAAAAACAAATGCATGTATGCAAGACTCCTTTTGTTATACTCTTTTCCTAACAGTTTGTTCATGTTAAGAACACGCTTCTTCATTCTCCCCAGATCCTTCTCTGTAACTACTTCCTCACTTTCCTGTAGTTTGTTTTAGTCATCTGTAGTAAAGTGTACTGTTTCAACACTCATTGAAAAGGAAAAGTATATCCAAATTCTAAAGTTTTAAAACTGCAGACTTTAGAAGAACTAACATTCTTACAACATAGGAAAAGTCCTTCTATACACTCAAAACTTTTGTGTTACATAATCTAATCATTCTCCTCAGTCTTCCTCTCTTCATTCACGTTTACACCGATTAATCAAAATATCCTTTAATTTGGGATATTAAATAAAACTAGAACCATGTGAAAGGAATGTCAGCATAAACCTTTGGGTTTACGTATTCATGAGGATCAAGTAAATGAAAATAAGCTAGTTTTCAGAGAAATAGGAAAACAGTGCATCCAGCTACATCACTGAGGAATCATAAGAGAGTTTTGCAGGCAACACCAAAGCTGTTACCCTGTTTTCTTGGGAATATGCCAAGGCAACAAATGCTAAAAGCTGGAAAGGATTTGTATAGCTTAACATATGGCCTTTATCATGGCCAGTAAAGACTTCTGAGTGCCCTCAAGTGCTGCCGCTCCTGCAAAAGAGAGAGGGATGAAAAAGATTCATGGCAAAATAGACTGGCTTAATTCATTATGACCTGAAGCTATTTGAAAATAATTCTGAAGGTGACCTCTCAAGGTACACTAACAATGGTCTGCAATATCTTCACTCAGATATTCTTCATTCCATCTAGGCAGAGCAAAACTATTTCTGTTTAAATGCAATGTACACAGATTATAGCTGATATTATAATATACGGATGAAATATTATCATAGTATCATAGAATCAAGAAGGCTGGAAGAGACCTCAAAGTGCATCGAGTCCAACCTGTCACCCTAAACCTCATGACTGTCTAAACCATGGCACCAAGTGCCACGTCCAATCCCCTCTTGGACACCTCCAGGGACGGTGACTCCACCACCTCC
>VXBD01005966.1:452229-566982 GCA_013399975.1 Indicator maculatus
AATGGGCTGCCCAGGGAGGTGGTGGAGTCACCGTCCCTGGAGGTGTTCAAGAGGGGATTGGACGTAGCACTTGGTGCCATGGTTTAGATAGGCATGAGGTGTAGGGTGACAGGTTGGACTCGATGCACTTTGAGGTCTCTTCCAGCCTTCTTGATTCTATGATTCTATGATTCTATGATTGTATTCTATGATCTTGATAACAAATATTGGGAATAATGTCAAAGTTACTTCCACAACACCTTCTGAAGCTGCATAGGAATGACATTTTCTGTTATCTTTTGCAAAATGAACACATTTATTTTATTTATTTACTTTTACAGTTTTACATCCTAGTCACCGCATCACAGGTTGGGAAAGACTTTGGACTGAGAGCCGCAAGACCTGCAGTGCAGCCCTGTGTTTGCACAAAAAGAGGAAGAAAGGGAGGAGTGGAGCATCCTCAGAAAGACTTTTGCTATTTTGGAGCATGCTAGGTTGTGTAACCCCTTTCATTAAATGCTGATCACAGGTCAGACTTCCTTTTAAAAACTAGTCTGTTGCTACTATTAAATTTAGGGTTAGATTCTAAGATTATGCTATGTATATGCATTTTCATCAGATGTTTCTGGATGGGGTGCAGGTGTCCAGTGGGTGTTGCAGAGTGGCCTCTGAGAAGAGGCTGGGGCTGCCCCATGCCAGACATGATCGATTCCAGGCAGATCCAGCTGTCCCACTGCAGGACACAAGTTGAGACCCTCATTCAAGATGATGGTGCCTCCAGGAAAACATATTTAATCATATTAAAGAAAGTGCAGAGGAGGGGGTGGGGGAGAAATGTAAAACAGCGTCTCTGTGAAAGAGCAAATCGCTGCATGGCAGTAAGGATTGAGCAAAAAAAGGGTGAGAAACAACCCCATGACTACACAAGTGAGAGAGAAGGAAAGTGCTACAGGCACCAGAACACCACCCTGAAGCTTGTGGAAAAGATCACACCAGAGCATGTATTATTTCCTGAAGGACGGCGGTCCATGCAAAAGACCCACACTGGAGCAGGAAAAAAACTGTGAGGAGGAAAGAGTGACAGAGAAGAGCTGTTACGGGCTGACCACAGACCCCATTCCCTAAATGCCTGCCCTCAGAGTGGAAGGAGGCAGAAGTGCTGGGAAACCAGTGAGGTGGGAAAAGGTGAATGCAGGGAAGGTGTTTTGAAATTTGCCTTTGTTTCTCACCATCCAACTCTATTTTATCATAGAATCATAGAATCAGTCAGGGTTGGAAGGGACCACAAGGATCATCTAGTTCCAACCCCCAATCTTCAATTAATCTTCCCATAATCAAGTGTGTTTTGCCCATGATGGGTAACTGCTAAACTGTATTCCTGTATTCATTTTAACCTACAAGCTTTTTCATCTTATGTTCTCCCCCTGTCCTGTTGACACATGGGAATGAGAGAGTGGCAGCCAGTCAAGGTCAATCACCCACAGTTTCCCATGTAATGCTTAAACAGTATGTATACAGATATGTTTAGAATTTTACTCTTACTTGGCCCTCACTGTGAAAATTGACCAATTGTTTCTACATTCTTTCTAATTATTTTTTCCATTATTAATCACTGATATAGAGGATATTCTGTTTTGACAGACCATTGACAACTCAATTTCTCATGACTCCTGAGAATTAAAGTTCTGTGATAGGCATTGTCACACTCTTCTGAACATCTAAATATACAGTATCAAATCTCCTTCACACACTTACAGACCATTTCATAAAACTTGTAGTCTGTGAGACATCTCTGGAATCCACTATCATCATGTTTATATTGCCTCAATTGAACACATGCATGCATCTACCAATTTAATTGTTATTATGACGTCCACCTGTTTGGCTAGTGTAGGAATAAGACATTTGGTATGTAATTTTTCTTTGCTGCCTCAGAACAAACTGCTTTTTCCTTCCTACTTCATGCTCCTTAGTGTCAAGATAACTTTTAGCTAAACATTTCAAGCTTCCTGTAATAGGTTTGCTACCATGCTTTTGTAGAACATTTACATGAATACCATCTTCCACTTCATTATTGATGTATTTGAAAATCTATACCTTTGAAACTTTGAAATTTCTTGAACTGCTTTCAAAGGAATGGTTCTGGTATAAGACATTTCTTAAGGCTTCTCTGTAGTGCATGCTGATGGGAATAGTAAATATAGCTTTTCTAGTTAGGTCTTTTCTTGCTTGAAAACTTCTGTTTATTCAGCAGTCATCTTTAAGCCTGGTGTACTTTCTGGCAGACTTCGTATTTCTGACAGGGCTGAAAATGTTTTCACTTGCATTTATTTTGTTAGTTACCCTTCAGAACATTTTTTAATTATTTTACTGTGGTTTTATACTTCCCAAATTGTATGCTCATTTTTGTTTCCTTAATTTAAACATTGTTTTGACACTTTTGGAAATTGTTTCTTTGACATCTAATAGTCATCTTTTTTCTACTAATGGATGATTTCAGCTTTCTGTGTTCTTCTAAGGTGCTTGTGATACTTTTAATTATTCATAATGATATGCTTTTGTTGTAAGACTGGCAGATGTGTCTTGTTTACATTTTCTCATTTTATCTGCTTCCTCACAAAAGGAAGACTTTTCCCAGTCAAAGTAAGAAAAAACACTATTCCGGGCATTTTTTTTTCTTTTGCCCAGTTAGAGTAAAAAAAGGAACTAAACCAAAAGCTCAAGTGAAAATGTGAAAGACCAGCCATCCCTAAAGTCTAATTGTACATATTATAGAATCATTAATCCCTGGATAACTAGAGAGAAATAACTTTAAAATTAAAAAAAACACTTTAGGATAAAATCTTAAGTCCATGAGGAGGAAATATTTCCCTTACTACAAAAATTGTTGAAGTGTAATATTTTTTAGTAAAATTTGTATTAAGACTGTTTAAAAAATATTTCTATATTTTGTTAAATACAAAATATATTGGATCGGACTGGTTCTAATCTGAACTATGTCAACCTTTATTACCCTTAACCTTTACTACTACATTAGAAAGAAGTAGCAAAGATCAAAACATTGAAGAAAACAAGGTGCAAAGGTTCGACAGTCTGGAGACCATAATTATTGCATTAAGCAATGCTATAGCATTTATGTACTGCAGAACTGGTTTGCATTTCAAAACCCATATAATTATTTTAGGTGTGATCTACATTTTGAGATGTCTTATGGTTTATTTTGAACTTTTAGTTTGATCAAATGAGCAATAAAAATGTATCTTACAAATATTGAGTTCCCTTTATTTTTATTGAAGTTCTGGAGCATCATGAAATTTGAATATCTTCAAAGCCAAATTCTGTGCATTTACCAGTAAAGATTATAATTAATGAAAATAATGCAACAATATCTTAAACAACTTACTAATAACTGAGGATTTAGCACAATATTTTCCTGCACAATTCTTTCTTTGGTCTTATTTTGTATTATGCCAATAAGAGTAAATACTCCACCAAAAGTGTTAAATCTAAGAGAAAAAAATTAATTCCACAATATGAAGGCATAAGAGATGAGTAAAGAAGAAAATAATATATTTATTATGTTTACTGATGTCTAAATTAAAATAATCCTTATAGTATCATTTTTTTTCCAAGTCTATTTTGACAAAATGATAAGGAATTACATGAATTACTCTAACTACTGAAAGTATGTCTCTAGCAGCAATTACCCATGTATCTGTATCTGAAAAACAATTGTTTGGTGATCAGTTTAACAGAGTAAAAGAATATATTTTTAAGTGGTTCGTATAAAAATTGAAAAAGATGGAAATTTGAACTCTCCATGGATGATGAGATGATGAAACACATTGTTTGGCTGTAATCTCTGTCTCCAAGAAGTCAAGGTTTAGGCATCATCAGGTAGGTAGTCTCATACAAATGTTGCTATTTTATGATGGAAGTGAATCATGGGATCCTAAAATAATCTCAGTTAGAAAATACCTCCAAGATCATTGAGTCCAACTATAACCAACCACCACCATGGCCATAAAGTGAAGTCTACACATTTTTTAACAACTCCACTAACAGTGACTCCACCACCTCCCTAGGCAGCCTATTCCAATACCTGACCACCCTTTCAGCTAAAAGTTTTTTCCGAATATCCAACCTAAACCTGCCCTGGTGCAACTTGAGGCCATTTCCTCTCCTTGATACTAGAGACAATAGACCAGCAACCACCTCACTGCAATCTCCTTTCAGGGAGTTGTAGAGAGCAATGAGGTTTCCCCTCTTCTCCAGACTAAACAATCATTTCCGTGGTTCATTCTGTGACACAACTTTTCTGCAGCTGTGCACTAAGTTCATCTCAAACAATGGAACATGACAAAGGTCCTCAGAAGGTGACAATACCCAACACATGTAAATCACACATGAGTTGCCAATTAGGCTGAGCTATATACCAAGAAGAAGGAAAATGCCTATAATTTTGTTCTTTGTGTGAAAATGTACACTAGATTTGTAACTCAGGACTTTGAAATTACTAAAGACTAGGATTATTTAGGAGAACTGCATGAACCAGCAAATATCTTTTTCAGTGAGCTCAGAGAGATGGTCTAATGTGAAGTAAATCATCATAATTTATAGTGAGCTTGTTACTCACTGGACAAACCATAAATATTTCCACAGTTTCACATTTAAGGAGACATCTAAACTCCAGGAATATTCATCTGAATAACAAAGTTGTTAGTAATTCTGATGTTTGTGTAAGAGCATGTGATTTCAGGATTTTGTTTGGCAGTATCTGCATTCTGAGAAAGAGCTGGTAGTTGATATGACAATCTGTGATCACCTTATATAAGAAAGGTGGGAAAGGGAAAATTTTTCAGACGTTCTGAAACAGTAAAGTCTTCAGATGTCCTAAGTGAATTACAAACCTAATTTAGATTTTGAGAAATACTTGAAGAAACTGGGCACACATTAATTTAGATTTTGAGAAATACTTGAAGAAATCGGGCACACATGTGATTATACTACTGTAAACTGGCAAATAATGATGTATCATATGAGCCTGGATAATCTTTTACTTTGTGTCTTTCATTAACATCCTCACTTTGGGTTTTCAGTGGGCTGAGATTCTTTTCAATAACAGAAGCTAATACAATGGGATTTCTGAGCCTTAAGTCTCATTGCAATATGTTGTATTTGAAACTAGAACTCAGGATCCTATGTTTGTTAGCAAATCTTTAAATTGTTGATCAATTTTAGGGTTTAGAGGCTTGGGGTGGGGGGGGTGTAATTTTTTTTTTTAATATTTGTTTTGTGGTTGTTGTTTTCATTATGCTACATATTTCCTTCCTATAGTCTCTACCCTGACTTGTTTTCATTCAGATAATTTTCAAAAGCTGCTGTTATTCTTCCTACATTTACATTCACTCTTCCTCATTTTTATGGTTTCTTCTTATTCTCAAATATACCACTGAGAAATAATTTGGTTTGTGTACCATGTATAAGCACACTTGAGCCACTTAGGTCACATTACGTGCTTAGAGATGGAATAAAATAGCTGCCAGCCAGTCAAAATCATTGAATAAAGCCATGTGAAGTAGTTTTTCTCGTTGTTTTCCACAGTGTTAACCTTACAGCAGTGATTTAAAGCTACAAATTAACATTTAGTGTAATAATCAATAGCAGTTGTTTTATTTCTTCTTCCTTTTAAAAACTTTTTTCATTATAGTTTTACAACTCCTCTTTCCCAACTTTCTGTTGCCAAAAGGAGCCTCCAGCTGTTGTGCCTAGCCAGTGAGTCATGATGTTGAATGTCTGTGGAGTGCATCAGCAAAAAATACAAATTCAAGATCAGGTAAGAATGCCTCAGCTTTCTATTCGTTCCCAATTTTCACCCTTTTCAAAATGTACACTTGGCAAATCCTTGATTATAAGTCAGAGTTTTGTTCAGCTTTGCCAATATTACTCAAATTATGATGATCTGGCCTCTACTGAATTACAGTTAACTATTCAAGAACATGGTACATTCAAATTTGTATTGCAGACCAAACAAAAGTAAACCAATTGAGAAAGAAAATAGAGGAAAAGAAATCAGTATGGAAGTCTAAGTTACACTTATTTTCCCTAATTGAACATGTTGTACATTCAGAAGACTCGTGGCCACATTTACATAGACTTCTAAACCTCTTATTCCAGCTCCTGGTACTTCAGAATTACTTACTGAACAGAATTTTTCTTTCTCTAATTTCCCAAGAAAAAGACTCTTTGTGCCAGACTATTTTATTGCTTTCACAAGAAACCTGGCTGTGCTACTTTGAGGATGGTGCTGTCTTTCAGAGAAAAAAACTCCAACCCTCGAAGCGAATTTAGAGCAAAGGATATCGCTGAAGAGATTGTCTTATAAGGCCTAGCAGGTACATGAATCATTTAGATTAGATATGGGTGGAATTACATAACCATCTTCTTTCCAATTTTTTTCTCCTAAGTCACTAATCTTTTTCTTCCAAACATTCTGATTGGTTAAAAAGTCTTCCATTTTCTGACTCACCTAAATATTTCACATTTTGGCAGAGGATGGAGTGAGCTCTTAAGGGGCATGTAATTATGTCTGTAGGAAAGAGGGCATGAATATTGGGCTTGATTTATGGATGAATTTAGAATTCAACAGGACTTAATCAGCAAAGCATTAGTCAGAACTGACATCTACATTGAAGACTTCTTCTTCTGTGTCTTTCAATAGCCTAATCTATGTGGCAAATGGGAAAAGTTAATTGAATGTTTGTTAAAAACTCAGAAAAAAAAAAACTAGAAAACTGTTTAATGTCTCTTTAATTTTACGGCAACCAGATCCGGAGCCATTTTTTTGCATTTGAAAGTCCTTTAAGAATGCAATTTCATTTTATTTTTAAAATCTAATTTTTTAATACTTATCCACTATTATCTTAATATTAGATCTGATTGTGAGAGCACCATGGACTAGACTGAAATAATACAGAGAAGTGAATTCTAATTCTTTACCTGTGGCTTTCCGTAGAGAGGCACATTAATGAGATTGGAGCACACTGCGCTGGATCCCTGAAATAACTGGCATTTAGCACTCATTGCATGGGTTTATCACAAAGTAAGAAAAATTTATTTAGTCTAGAGCTATCTATACACTGCTGTTCCTGCACTATTTTCAAGGAGAAACTTCTTAGAGTACGTATCTCAAACTAGGGAAGGTATTTGTAGTAGCATCTCTTACATCCCTTAAAAATCACAAATTGTTTCACAGACTGTGCAAGCCATCAGAGTCATCCTTCTGGGACAGCTCAGGCTGATCTAACCCCTTATTTTTGCCAAGACAGTTGCATGCCCTGGAAACTACAGAAGGGAATTAAATTGGCTGGGAACCAGCCCATGTTGCCAACTTCTATAAAGACCACTCTTTAAGATCAGTACAAAACAGCACAGCAATTCCTATTCCTCATCTATTTGTTATTGTTCCCTGACTTCTATGTACATCATGGTATTCTGTGAGCCTCTTTTTTCTCATAGACAAGTTGAATCATTTTAATCTGCCATGTATTGATTATTAACTCATGTCCAGGAAAATGATTGTGACCAATACATGGAATGTGTAAAAATGTTTGATCAATGATGTTTTCAGTATTAACATTTCTTGATAACTTTTTGTTTGTTCCTGTTTTCAACCAACTCTATTTTCTTTATATCACTTCATCCAAGAACAAGGCTTCTTTCTGCTTACTGCAGAGGGGTTGGACTAGATGACTTCTGGAGGTCCCTTCCAAAGCAGACCATTCTATGATTCTATGATCCTGGGAGTGGAGAGGAGATTGGTTTGAAATCATAAATAAAAATGTTGCCACTTTGATAATTTCAAACCATAAAGCTGCTAAATATGTTTTTAATAAGTTGCTCAGGTGTATCTGGATGGAATTGGATTTGTGGATATGGCAGGCACCTTTCTTCATAGTCTGTTTACCTGCTTTTCCTATAATTTGCCTGAAATTATTTTCTCTCATTTTTCCTCTATACAAGGGTGGCATGAAAAAACATAGTGATTGTGTATATATATATATGTGTGTGCACTGGGGACTGAGGTGAATGCAGCACACACATGTTCCCATAAATCAAAATAGAGTTAGTAAGTCTAAATATAGGCATATTAGCCTTAACAGTGTCTTTTTCAAGATACTGTGTTTCACTTTGTTATCTATTGTATGAATCCCTTTCTTCTTGTAAGTGTAATATTTATTATCAGTCCATGAGAGTAACTCAAGCACATTTCTTGGTCACTCAGAAATTCAGAAGTGTTATTGATCTCATATAAAAACTCTCCTGAGGCACTTTTATGAAATAATCTTCTAAAGGAGGAGATAAATAATGTTCTACATAGTGGTCAGCAGGTGGTTTGTTGGCTTGAATCCACATGTACTATTTGAGAGGGTCGTGAATACCTTTAAAACCAGATAATCTTCTGGAGGAATTATTCGACAACAAATTCTCAAACAGAGCTGTTAAAAATTCATTGGCTTTGGCTTGTGGCATCCATCCAAACCTTTGTATTCAGTTTCTATTCCTTTAACATTTGTACCCAGCCTTATTTTTTTTCCATTAGAAGCTCACCATTTGATAAAATTCAGCTAAATTGCAGGTTAGCTTGGTTTGTCTTTGAATTCAGCTTCTCTCCACATCTGCTCTTACAAAATGAATGTATAAAAGTGCTTGTTATTAAAAATTAATACAAGATAAGTTCAAATGTTTTGCTTGTAAATGGCATGTATGTTATTCCTTCATCACCTTTTCCTATAAATTCATGCTAGAATTTCTACTTTAATTTTGCTCCAAAACCCAGAAATATGCTAAAAATATTTAGGGGTTCTACTGTAAACAACAAGTCATGTGGCTTGCCATGATTTTCCAGAGGCACAGACTTCACTTTGAAAATATCTCAGATGCTTTCAGTATTCTGCCTTTTTCACAGCATGACTTGCATTAGGATACAGAATTTTCAAAATAAGAGCTACCTGATAAGATTGCACATGACAGCCTAGTATCTAGCTTTTGTAGCCTTGTACCAAACAGTTTATCACAACAAATTAAGCATTCTATGGTTTCATATAAATTATTCCACTCCACTTAATAGCCATTTTGTATGCCTTGTCCATGAAAGCAGGATTTTTTTCTATTTATTTTTTTTATCTGTGAAGCAAGGGTTGTTAAACCATAATTAACAAATAATAATAAAAAATGATGTAGATTACACAGCGAGAGAGATATAGGTAGGTAGGTAGGTAGGTAGGTAGGTAGATAGACAGACAGATAGATAGAAAGAAAGATAGATGGATAGTTAGAAAGAAGTAACAATAAGAGTAAAGATAACATTTCAAAATCTCTTCATTCTACCTGCAGTTGACTCTAATCAAAATGGACCATGTTGCTGCAAAACTTCCAGTTTGATCCTCATAGACCAATCACTGTCTGATATGAACAATTGCATCCTATAAATAGAAAGATTTGATTCTCTCACTGTCAATATGAACTGTTTGGAAGCATGTCACAATGTGGTGTCTGCAGCAAAGGAAGATGGAAAAGACAAAAGCAGTGCACCTCAGTCTCCATGAGACTTAGGATTTAAGCATATGTCTTTCCTGCAAAATGCCAGATGCTGAGTGTGACTTCTTCCACAGCCAAGTGTTTAATCTGTCATAATTTACCTCCTCCCAGACGTTAATATGCTGAAACAGGTGACAAAGGACCCCCACTAAAGCGCTACTTGGAAAATTACTAGATTTGCATGTCCACTTGCTGTGGGCATGCCACAGATGAATTTGATCTTTTGGATTCTTTGTGATTTATGTCTATGACTGTTAAAAAAAAAATAAATTCAAGAATTCAGAACTCTGGCCATTATTTTGAAAGTTATTGGTTATCTGTGACTGATCATCTGGCATCTCACTGCATCATTCCTTTATGGTGCTCATGGTCTATGCTATGATTCATAATCACTTGTGTTTTTACTGTATCATTTCTCATGCACATGATATTTAAAGTTGTTTTCCTACTAAACACGTTTACCAGAGAATCATAGAATCACAGAATGGTATGAGATGGAAGGGACCTCTGGAGATTATCCAGTGCTACCCTGCTGCCAACACAGATATGCCCAGATCAGGCTGCACAGGAATGTTTTCAGACAGATTTTGAAAGTCTCCAGAGAAACAGACTCCACAACCTCTCTGGGAAGCCTGTGCCAGTACTCCATCACCCTCAAAGTAAGGAAGTTTTTATTTTATTTCAAAGTGAAGCCCCTGTGTTCTAGTTTGCACCCGTTGTCCCTTGTTCCAATGCTTAATGCCCTCACTCAAATTGTATAATATGGGGAGGTAAATGAGGCCAAAAAGCTTTAGTTATAAAACAGAGTGGAAAGTCATAGAGTCTGCTTCTTTTTATTATCATTATTTCTACTTTGAAGCTACCGTGTACAGAACAAACAGAAGACACTTATAGTTTCGTTCCATCGAGAATTTAAACCGAGTGCAGATATCTTTTCTGTTACAAGCAATGTCTGGGTTTTGTTTTGGTTTGGGTTGTTTTATTTTGTTTTTCAGTGGCATTAATGAAATATACTTGCTGCCTTGAAATAGCCATAAACCATGACCCAGTGCCAAAATACAATGCAACCCCTCAGCTATCAAAATAAGCTTGCTCACACAGTGATGAGATGGAATGCCTGTCAGGTTGTCTTTAACTCAGTACAAACACACTTTTAAAGAAAATTTTGAGTTACAGGTGGCCTTAGGATTCTGTATGGAAATCACTGGTATTTTTTCATTTAATGGAGGAAAGAGAAGCCTGCTAATTGTGGTATAGACTACCTCAAGACCAGTAAACTACTTTTATATCTTCATATATTCCCTCTTTATATATGTTTTTATTTTAAAATTAAATCTAAAAAAGCTGTCATTTTTTAAAGGTTTTCAGCACCATAGTTTAGGATTTTTAATCTGTTCATATTGTAGATATTACAGAATGTAGGTAATTGGTAGTTCTTACATGCAGTTATTATGTTAATTCCAAGTAATTATTTCAGTTGCTGGACTTCTTTACTTTGTTGTGTGTTGTACATAAACGTTAATACTTTCCAAAGCACAATTGCTTTGTGAATTTTATTCACAGCTCTTTGCCAGGTTTCTCAGGTTGCCTTAGTGAGTGTCTTTCAAATGTTTTGATGGTTCTTACTTCAGTGAATTTGGAAAACTGCCTGATTCTTTAATGATAAGGATGAAGCTTTAAAAATTATACATGTGAGACCTTACTCTGTGAATTGTGAAAACAGTTCTGAAGCCCTAAAAATATGCTGCTTACACAGTCTTATACCATTTAACCCATACAAGAGCAGTCAGTTTTGTGTTGGACATAGTGTAACTAAGTATTTTTATATCTGCTCATAACAGTTTTCAAAAAAGTTGTAACATACAATCTTTTTCTTGGCATTAATAATTGTCTCCCATTTCTTTTACCCACAGATATCCAAAGCAATCTTCTCTGACATTCATGTCATGTGGATCAAGCCCACTGGATTGTAAACATCTCAGTTGCTACTTACCTTACATAGGGCTACATACCAATTGCTGCATAGTTCCCTATGGTTAGAGACAAATAATCTTTCAGTGGAAAGAAATTAATAGTAGATCTCTTAACAAACATACTCTATGAGGCTAAAAATTATGATGCAAGATTTTTAATGTACTGAGATGTTCTACCTAATTTAATTATTATAATTAATTTATTATTGCTATTCCTTCTCAATTTTTCTTTTTCTTTCTAGTTCTTATATCATTCTTTTGTAATGTATATAGAATAAGTATAATTACATAAAGAGGAAACAAATTTGCAGTTTAATATATTGGACTTAAAAGCTTTCAGAGGGAAGATTCTGAGTCTAGGGCATTATATTTGCTAAAACGGATAGAGAAACAGCAGAATTAACCTATGAATTATGTATTCTTTCTGAGGAAACACATGAATGCAGATATGTAGCCCAAGTAAGGGACTTTACCATTAGTTTTCCTGTATCTTTCTCCAACTTACTAAGCATATAACTATTTCTACAGAAAACATTAATGCAAATTCAGCAATAATGGGAAAATTTCACTTAACTGAGGAAGATGAAATAGTAGGGAGATACATTCCAGATTCCACTATTCAAACCAGGTACTTAAGAACAGAGTATTAGTTTTATTGGAGGGAAAGAACACAACTTTTAAATATGTTGGATTGATTTGTTTTTCACAAAATTCTAAGCCTTATTGCAGCAACAATAGATCTAAAGACCTTTTTTCACTTTCTGAAACTCTTGAGGTTTTGGCTTAACCAGATACCTTTTGGGAGTCCCAATTGCCATCAGCGAAGTAAGAATCTAAAAGAAATTCACAGAGTTTGTTGAAGCTAATGGGTTTGTCAAACACAATTTCAGGCTGAGTGAAAGGAACAATTACGTCTTTTTATGTATCAAAGATAGCTGGAAGCAATGGAATAATCATCTAAGGCAAACAGCAGATCAGAGTTAGTTTGAGCACAGGCTTTGGACCTATGAATAGATTAATTGATGTCAGTTCTGGTTGTCCTGATTTTTAATGTAGTTGTGAACGTGTGACAAATATAAAAAGTTATGCCACCACTTCTAGGGAATTCAGGGCTAAGTATCCTGGTTTTAAAAGCTCATTTCTTAGTCAATAGTCAACACATCTCATACTGCTCAACGTACTGCCTTCTTAGTTTTACATGGTGTAATCTGTGTCACTTTCAGTGTTGTTTTTTATTACCTCTTTACATGCCTATGAGCCTGATTGAGTGCAATACTCATCTGTATGAAGTTGGAAAAAAGATAGGGTTTAGATGCAGGAAGCTGGGTAAGACCTGATGAAGTAACTGTCAATGTTAGTATTCAGAGGTGCAAAGTTTTCTGAGTAAACGGTTCTCTGCCTTTCAGATTCTGGAGCAAAGAAATGATGTCATCTTTTATTTCAGCTGCATTTAGGAAAAAAGGTAACTGGGTTTTCATATTTCTATTAAAAATAAGCAAGCCTATGGTGGATGAGAAGCTCAACATAAGCCACCAGTGTGCACTTGCAGCCCAGAAAGCCAATCACATCCTGGGCTGCATCAAGAGAAGCGGAGCCAGCAGGTCGAGGGAGGCGATTGTCCCCTCTACTCCGCTCTGGTGAGACCCCACCTGGAGTACTGTGTCCACTTCTGGAGCACCTATTAGAGGAAGGATCTGGATGTGCTGGAGTGTCCAGGGAAGGGCCACAAGGATCATCAAAGTGCTGGAGCACCTCTCCTTTGAGGACAGACTGAGAGAGTTGGGACTATTCAGTCTGGAGAAGAGAAGGCTCTGAGAAGACCTTCTTGTGGCCTTCCAGTATCTTCAGGGGGCCTACAAGAAAGCTGGGGAGGGACTTTTTAGGGTGTCAGGTACTGATAGGACTAGATGGAGTGGAAAAAATCTAGAAATGGGGAGATTCAAATTGGATGTTAGGAAGAAATTCGTCATCATGAAGGTGGTAAGATACTGGAACAGGTTGCCCAGGGAGGTGGTGGGGAAGCCTCATCTCTGGAGGTTTTTAAGGCCATGCTGGATGTGGCTCTGAGGAACCTGACCTAGTGTGAGGTGTCCCTGACTGTGGCAGGGCAGTTGGAACTAGATGACCCCTGAGGTCTCTGCCAACCCTATCAATTCTATGATTCTGTTATGCAGGGAATACATCTTTGGCATGTAACCAACTCACCCCCTTAGCAGAAACAATCCTTCCTGCCTGAATATTCGCCAGCTATTCACACCAGCTAAGTAATCTATCTATAAAGCTGCAGCCAACATTATCTTTCTTGCCTGCTGATTTTTACTAGTCATTCCTCTCTCCAAATCCCCCTGCTGGCAAACCTTTACTACTCTGCTAAGTTTAATTTGCCAGGATTGTTGCTTTCAAGGCCCTGCACAACTGCCTGCATGGACTTTAACAGACTCACCTAGGTGAGAGAGCATTTCTCATCTTGAGTGAAGCTTGAAGAGTTTGTCCAGGAGAGAACAGCAGTTTATTTGTTTGTTTGCTTGTTTGTTTTTCTACAGCCAATTTGCAGCTATACATTAAGTAGTCTTCCCTGACCCCTTTTCATTAGTTAGATCTATTTCTCCTGGCAGACAGCTTTGAGTTTTGCCACAGCCTGAGATGAGAGCAGACACAAATATTCATTTCACTTGATATATCAACTTCCTAACAGACTGGAACATGCTCTGTAACCACAAAACAGACACTGACTGACGCATCCAATGTTATGCTGTATGTGTATCTTTGTGTATTTACTTATCTATCAGTAGTATTATTATATTTGCTTCTTTACAGTTCTTGTTCATGGAATATGGCAGAAACTTGTCTAAATGTATAGTTTCAAGGTCCATCAAGTAGTGAATTCAATATTCTAAAGCAAAAATTGTTCTGTATACATTTTCTGTTTGCCTCACGTTTAAAAAACAAGGCTTTGTTTTCCTTGGATTCCTATAAGCTCACCACCTGTTTTGGAATATTTAGCTAAGATTTCCACAAAGTGTAGAATAGATTGTTTTCCCTCGTCCTGTTTTCTAGCTTTTTCCTTCCCTTAGCATATAAGCTAAATATAGATAAGAAAGAAAATTACAGTCTTAGGTGTGAAAGAATGGCCTTGGTGGAAATAAAAGGTAATTTGAGGAGGGAGTTGAAGGACCCCAGACTATTTGCACAGATGCACATGTCCAAATAGTTCAATGAGTCATGCCCCATGAATATGTAATAGATAAGAGGAATAATTGTATTAGGTAGGTGTGACTTTGTGAAAGCTTTTGTATAAATTAAAAAAAAATTTAAAAGTGTGTGTGTGTATATATATATAATTTTTAAAATGTATAAATACATATATAATAATAGAAATTAAAAGGTAGACTTTTTAATTTTCCTCCAGGACACTTTATCAGTAGGCCAGTCTAATACTAATGCTTTTCTTCTAATAATCAGTTAAGAGTATGACAAGCATTATGCACATCATATGACCGTGACAGATTTGAACTTCTCAGACTATTCTAACACTCTGTAGACTGGCACATCAAGACAACAAGTTTGGAATATGAGTGGAAGAGAATGTTTTCTGCCTTTTATGTTTTCACTTCATTGCATTCTGTCATTGGTTTTCTGAGGTTAATTAGACTGTAATCATTTAAATCTCCACTGAGCTTATTGCTGTGATAGATGAATATTTGAATTTATACCTTTACTATTGATACTCATTTTCCTACTACAGAAAATCTTCATTTAATACAAATTGCTAGTTTTTACATGGTAAGAGGCAAAACAGGCCTGCATTTAAATAGACTTCTTAAGTCTCTACTGACTAAAGAAAAGAGAATACCACACCCATTTTAAAACAGTTGTAAAATCAGGAGACTGTGGGAACTACTGCCCACTCATCCTCACCTCAGTGCTTGATAAGATCATGGAGTAGAAGCTGCTAAAAGATATGTCAAAATATGTATAAGATAGGGAGGTGATTAGAGACATTGCCAGCTTGATTTCACCAAGGGCAAATGGTGCCTGATTAATCCAATGAGTTTCTACAATCAAGCTACTGCATCAGTGGACAAGGGAAGAACTACAGATGCCACCTACCCGGACTTCTTAAGGACTTTGATGTACATGCAACATTCTTGCCACTAAATTTGAGAGCTGCAGTAAATCTCTACAGCTCCAAAACTTCTCTACTGAGCAATAGGCATGTCAGATGACACTAGGTGACAGGGTATATGGGATAAGGATGTTTTCTGGAATGTGGGAATCGGCAACTGCCAGACAAACACAAGCTTAGGCTATGATTCTAAGCATGCAAGCAGGAAGCTTGGACGAGAAGCTCAACATCAGCTGTCAATGTGCACTTGCAGCCCAGAAAGCCAACCAGATCCTGGGCTGCATCAAGAGAAGTGTGGCCAGCAGGTCGAGGGAGGGGATTCTCCCCCTCTACTCAGCTCTGGTGAGACCCCACCTGGAGTACTGCATCCAATTCTGGAGCCCCTATTACAAGAGGGATATGGACATGCTGGAACATGTCCAGAGAAGGGCCACCAGAAGGATCAGAGGGCTGGAGCTCCTCTCCTACGAGGACAGACTGAAAGAGTTGGGGCTGTTCAGTCTGGAGAAGAGAAGGCTCCAAGTTGACCTTCTTGTGGCCTTCCAGTATCTGAAGGGGGCCTACAAGAAAGCCTAAAAAGTCCCTCCCCAGCTATCAGGTAGTGATAGGACTAGGGGGAACGGAATAAAGCTGGAAGTGGGGAGATTCAGGCTAGATGTAAGGAAGAAGTTCTTCACCATGATAGTGGTGAGACCCTGGAATGGGTTGTCCAGGGAGGTGGTTGAGGCCCCATCCCTAGATGTGTTTAAGGCCAGTCTGGATGAGGCTCTGGCCACCTGATCTAGTGTGAGGTGTCCTTGCCCATGGCAGGGCAGTTGGACCTAGGTGATCCTTGTGGTCCCTTCCAACCCTGACTGATTCTATGATTCTATGATTCTAAGCCTGGAATGAGAAGTTATTCAAGAGATGGGAATGAAAATTGGTCTCATAGTCATACAAAAAAGCACACATGAAAATTCTGAAATTATTTAAATCTTGGTATATATACCTGTGATACATTTGTGCTGTTTTCTCTCATTGTGAGAATGGAATAACTTTTCTGCACCTGAAAAAGTACTAATTGCTGAAGCCATGTGATTCAGAGAAATAGAAGAATATTTTACATTCTTCTTCATTAGAACTTTAAAGCTGAGATAAGATCAATTGTGTTCCAGTGAAAACAATAGCTGCATCAGATAGTTAGTGGATACTTAATTAGAAAGCATGAGAATTCTAATAGAACTTACTATTATTATTGAACAGTTGTGATGAGACTGCTTCCTGTATATTGCTGCACTTTAAATGTAATCCAGAGTCTGACTTAGTACCCAAAAACTCAGGAATTTTCCATATTTAATATATGTGTATAATCTGAACTAAAAGTTATTGGGAGGAATTTCTAATGTCATAATCTTGGACTTCATAGAAGCTCATGAATTGTAAATCTGCTTGAGAGTTTAGTTTGTGGTTGTGAGTGAAAAACAAATAGACAAGCAGGGAAATTTCTCACTAAATGAACCTGACATTACAAAGCATGAACTCTAGTTTCACATCAGGACTATAAGAATAATTAATTTGCCTTTTGTTCAAAAACATGCTTTAACATGTCATATGTTACTTTTATTTAAAACCACAATTTTGTTGTCATGATTTAACCACTGAACTGTGATCTGAGAAGGAAAAAAATGTCTCTCCCATTAAACTTTAATAAAATACACCAAATAACACAGCTGTAATTCAACAGGCTACACACAATAATTCCACATCACCTCAGATGTTATAGAACATTAATTTATTGAGAAAATATTGCCAATTAAAAAAAAAAAAGACAAACTGTTTATACTGTATAGAAGGACAGTAGTTTATAAAAGGTTGAAACTAAAATTTGATTAACACTGGCAAGGAACCACACTTTCCATTGACAAAAGTATCATCTGTATTTGTCTGGATGACAGTGAAACAAATCAGTTACATGTAACTTGGATTCATGATCATTGTATGACATTGTGAATGAAATTACTTCAGTGACCCACCTATTTCCAAACTTGACTCAACAAATGTACCACTCTTTGTGTTAAATATTTATAATTAATATTTACTGTTAATTTCCACTTTGCCCTAAAGAAGTTGAGACATAAAGTAAGGTGAGTGAAGAAAACAACCAACCACAAAAATATTTTGTAGGTACCTTCACAATATAAAATAAAACATACTCACAACCATTCTTTTGGTAATGAAAACTTTGATATAGAATACGGAAACATATTAATTATCTCTATTTTGTTAATACACACCAGAAATTTGTTGGTAGTAATTAAGAGAGGTTTATCTATTCAACTATGATCAGGTATTTATTTGTCTATATAGTTTTATATAAGAAAAGGAATTATTCATGGCTGCTAGTCTAGGAAGACAAGAAGGAAATAAGAGTACTGAAGTCAAGAAACTAAACACACAACTGTCATGCTGCTTAGAAAAAAATTAGTTTGTAATCAGTGGAAGAAGGGGCAGGCCACTCAGGAGGACTACAGGGTTGTCACAGGGCTTTGCAGGGAGAAAATTAGAAGAACGAAAGCACAAATGGAAAGTAATTTGGCTTCATGTGTTGAAGAGAACAGGAAAACCTTCTCCAAATATATTAGCAACAAAAAGGAAGACTTGGGAAAATCTCTCTTTTTTTGGATGTAGGAGGGGACATAGTGATCAGGGATGACAAGAAGTCTGAGGTACTCAATAACTTCTTTACCTTAGTCTAAATAGTAGTAGTAAGACCAATTGTTTGATGGATACCCAGCCCCCTGAGCTGGAAGATAGGGATGGGGAGCAGAAAGAGGCCACTGTAAATCAAGGTGAGTTGGTTAGTGACCTGCTGCACAACTTAGACATACAAAAGTCTATGGGGCCAGATGGCATACACCTGAGGGTACTGCAAGAGCTGTCAGAAGTGCTCACCAAGTCACTTTCCATCATTTAACAGCAGCTAAGTGTTTGAGATTGCAGTTGACTGGAGACTGGCAAATGTGACATCCATCTACAAGAAGGGTTGCAAGGAGGGTCTGGAAAACTACAGAGCTGTCAGTCTGATCTTTGTTCCAAGGAAGGTCATGGAGTAGCTTGTCTTGAGTGCAATCAGGCCCAGTCAGAAACTCTGTAGGAACTGCAGTTGGCTCTATGAGGATGTGTAGGAGTACTTTGAGTGTAGACAAATTGCTGATCACTGTGAAAGTTGCAGACTTGCCAGGAAGCTTCTAGAGGAGCAGACAGTGAGCTCCAGAGATGGCAACCACCAGCTGTCAGGCATCAGAGCACTGCAGTAGAACGTTACAATTTATTTGTAGCTTGAGTTCATAGGTTGTGATTTACTGGCATTCTGTTACTGTATTTTGCTATTTTTAAAAGATTATAGGTGAAAATCATACTACATTTAAGATTAATACACATTTAGAGCAAAGCTATAAATGGAGAATAGAAATTAATATATTTTAAATCTTCTACAAAATCACCAGGCTGTAACTGTATGTTCTTTAATGACTTTACCACAGGCTACAAGAAATATATTTTTAGTATCTCCAATGCATTTGGAGCAAGAGTAAGGCTTTTTTATTCAAACTAATTTGAAACGAGTGTAAGGCTTTTTATTTAATTTTATGTTAAATAGATATATTAATTGATTCTGTGGCAGGGTTATGCCTCCCACTATGGGCAAGTGTGTAAGGTACAATATATTAGCATAACCAGAAGTCAATGTCTCCCTCATAAAAGAGTTTATTATACTGATCATCCTTTTCTTTACCTCCAGTGCTTATGCATAACCACTGTACAGCCTACGGTATCCCTGCATTGTTTTCATCCAAAACGTGATACTGTTGTCCCCTCAATTTTAAGATAACATGGCCAAATCTGAGCTCACTCTTTCCACTGCCAAGATCTCCATACTCCCTATTCTGATATTGGTCTATACTGGTGATGGAGCCATCAGTATCACCATTTGGACCCACAGATCAGGCTTATCTAGGATGCTTTAGTTCCTTTCCTGTTCATATCTACTCCCAGATCCTGCTCTGTCTTCTGCTTTCCTCCTGCCTGACTTTTCTTCATGAAAATACATGCAACCTTATCTTCAGAATCCACTGCAGCTCTACCATTTTCTGTTCATTCTCTCATCTGCTAACATCATTACCACTTTTACCAACATTTTGTTCATCTTTCCTCTTCTGATACTCTAACCTGGTTCAAAATACCTTCCCTAGCATGTAAAATCCTCTTAATCTTTATAAATAGCAAGGATCTTAGGCCACTTACTCTTCATATTCTTAGTCATGACTTAAGGACAGCCTTATTGAACTCATCAGGATTATTTTTGTTATAGAAATTTTTGCAATTCTTGAGAATCACTAAAGACTACGAGAGAAACTTCTTTTTTCTTTGGACAAATACCTTATAAAGAAGGGAAGAATTCCTCCACAAAGCTCAATTGCTATAAGGAGAGAATCTGTAAGAATAATGAGAAAAATAAATATTTTAAAAAAATCTGTTAAAACACTACTTGTCACATATGAGTACCCTGTGGTCTAAAAGGCCTGTGGTTTTAATCAACTGGAGTTTTCCTTCAGCATATAGAGCCTCAAAAATCTTGATTTTAAACCTTTATGCTATCTTCCACATTTCTACAATTTATTGGTATATCTATAACCATCACCAATGACTGTGAGACTTTTTAGATTCATATCATTAGGAAATAAAGAAAGAAACAACAACAAAAAAATTTTAAAGAGCATAAAAGCTTTTAAATCCTACAAGTGATATCACTACTTCAAAACTTTTTAATGCGTGGCTTTCGGCTCCTGCTAGAGTAGAGGTGGTAACACAGAAATAACAGTTGTATTCTCAGCATTAGCAATTTCATTGCATTGACTGCTGATACGAAATACACTGAGGCTGAAAATGAAAAATATACTGACGGTTATTTACATGAGAAGTAACTAGTTGTCCTTTTACAGAAAGGAAAGACTTAAATTTTTTGTTTTACATTCAGTGCCTGACTTAAGATAATACCTTAGTTGAACTAATCCAGAAGAATAAACAAATCTTTCATGACAGGGGTGAGTACAGGAACAATAATTTACTAATGCCTTTATCAGTACAAAAAAAAAAGTGAGAAAGTTAATGGATCTAATTCTCCCATCTCTCCTGAAAGTTTGGTACCAGGCAAAATGTAACATAAAAAAAAAAAAACCAAAGCACAGAATGCAAAGGTGAATTTTAAGTGGAAAGTTATAAAGACTTATTAAAAGTCCATTAAGAAACTGAGGGATAAAAAGAGGTTTAGGAATTAAAAGTATCTTTAGATAAACAAAGCCAATGAACTACAAAAGATAATAATTGAAGAATAAGAAGTGAAAGAATGCCAAGAGTTTTTAAATGAAGTCACTGTGCAGCAATTAGACTTTTTCTTTCAAAGGTAGCCTCTTTTCTCAAGTAGATAGGAAAAATAATGCCTAAGCATATGTAAAAGAACCTGTAGGAGTTTGTAAGAAAAATATTGCTCTTAGTGACACCACAGTCTACCTTTATTGTTTTGTTTTTAAAATCCTTTTTGAAGTGAAAAAAGTATCCCATTGATCATTTCAGATCTGAATATAGCCAGCTATACTTATGGACAAGCAAATATTTCACAATGTAATATGCAGTGATATTTATAGGAATTATCAGGAATTTGGTTCTGTCTTTTTTGTAGTCAAACTTAAGGTCAGCCATTGAATTATTTGAGAGGTTTGGGGATAGGCCAATCTTTCTTTATTTAATATAGAAGGTACTGCAAAAAGTTGACAAAGACTTTTTTTAAAAAAAGCTTAAGCATAAAAGATAACCAGATGGGGAAAGGTAATGGAGTGGCTCTGGACTTTGATTTCTTTGGTTTATCTTTGGTATCTCAGAATATTTATTTATTTTCCAATAATCTTTCACTACCTTCGCACCTCCCAATGCAGTGGAAGATTGACAACTATCTCTTTGTTATAACTGAGTACTCTGGGTGTGACTTTCAGTCTCAGCAGGCATGGGAAATCTATAGATTTGTTCAAAGAAATGTTACTTGTGCCAAATTTTCTGAATCCATAAATTTACAGTGTATGCTTATTTAAAAAAAAATAAGATAAAAAAGGGCATCATTTGCATTTCAAAACTGTACTCCTGTCATAGGTTGAGTTTTATTCTACTGCTATTCATACCATCCTGCCTCATGCCACCTTCAAAAATGAAAGTGCTGGCTGGAGCAAAGTATCAAGGGGTTTGAAGTTCAGATTGAAACATGAGAAAGAGTTCCTGGGTTCCAGGGTTTTTTTCTGGGTGTTGGCTCCTTTCTGCAGGGATGGCAGTGAGATGAATGGGAGTCAGGTAGCTTCTGGTTTTCTTTTATGCTGTTTTTTAATGTATTTTGCTGCACTTCTTCTGCAAATAGGCTAAGGTAATCATGCATTGTATTATTAGATGAATTATATTATTACCTAGGGTGATTGTGCATTTATGTTATCTCATTTATTCAGTAAACTCTTTATCTCAACCCCGAGGTTTTGTGTGTTACTTTTCCCTCTTTTCTGTGTTGGGGGAATAGGCAAGTTAACCCTTGTGTTATCCTGTTACAATCCATTACACCTGCATGGATGTAGGAACTGTAAGTTTTCTAAAAAAATGGTAATATTGATATTGTTCATGAAAACACATTAATGATGTCAATAAAATTTATAAATTTACAATTTAAAAAAATCTTCACTAAGTAGGTTGCATCATTCCAGCCAAATAAATAGAATTTTTCTCATGGGCAGAAGCCTTCTACAAAGTGGAATATTCATCCTTTAAATGCTTATATACGTACTGAGACTATTTATACACAACCCACATGGATTCCCCAATTCAAGTATATTGAAAATAAATGGAATTGCACTGATAGACTATTGCCTTGTGCTGGGTGGATTCTAAAATATCAGCACTACACTACCAATCTAGAGGCTCGTTTATGTACCTAAATCTAGACAAGATTAATTCAACGGAGTTTCAGTCTCTGTTGATACGTTCTTATTTATGACTAGAGTTCTTGGGTACAGCAACAACAAAAATATTATCACTCCCCTCACTGTCTTCTTATTTCCAGCTTGGTGCTCACACAGATATATCCATAAACTTCAGATCCAGAACAGAGTACAGAGTAATAACAGAAGTACTTTTATAATATGAATTGAACACAATGCTATGTACATTCAAAACAAACTTGCATGATAAAATACACTATGGAGGAAAAATCTTAAATACATCTTCCTTGCTAAATTTCCAGGTAGGGAAATATACTTAAAAAAATTGAGTGTTAGTATCTTGTTTTCAAGTAGAGGCTGTATTACACTTTTGTGTCCAAAAAATTGCCCCTGTGAGCACTAACAAATGACATATACTCTTGTAGTGTTATTTGCAGCCACTTCAAATGTGAGCTTCTAGGACAAACTTTTCAAGTAAAATAAAAAAGTATGATGCAAGTTATGTATCGCATTTACACCTAAACCAACAGAGATCTTAGAAAACCTGATCTCTTTGGTTGCATATTTTATACCTTAGATACTTATTATTCTAAAATAGGTACTGTTAATATGACTCGTAATGCCATCTAATGACAACAAGCAAATACGAGGTGAGAAAATTTATGATTCTGTTATCAGTGTCATTAAAAACTAGTTGCTGTTACTTTGATAAGGGTGTTAGTATTTATATGTTTCAAGCCAAAGAACTAGGGAATTAGAACTAGCAAAGACATTTCCTCTTACATAAAGACCTGTGGCAAATGAATATAAGAAGGTAGTATTTATATCTTAATTAGATCTCACTAAAATATGGAAATCTCATATTTGACAGGAAATGTCAATGCTTTAAATGTTCTAAATGAAGGTGAAAATTAAAATTTTGACAGACTTTTTCCATCAGAGAGAGAATACCATTATGAAAATATGTTCAACCATAACTAACAAATAATCCAAGGAAAAGCAAAAAAAAAAGCAGTCTGAATACTTTGAACTTCCAACACTCAGGTATATTAAAATTTGTGGCTGAAAACACCAGTGTAAAACAGATGTTCCTATTTCTTTCTGTTTTATTCTTTCAATTTAATCTTTCCTATACATAAGACAGATCCTCAGATTCTTTGTCAACTCCAAACTATGGAGCAATGATAGCTTAATCCATTGTTGTCAGTAAGCATTAAGCTGTATTTAATATGAATAATACAGTGACAGAAACAGACAGCCTGAACTGAAGGCTATAATGTAATAATTCATGAAATATGAATGACAATGTAGCATGAAGAAAACAGCTAAATCTAAACTTACCAAAATAATAAACCATTTTTCTTTGTAAAAAGTATTGATGTAAATTTGTTTTCCAGTTTGCAAGGGAAAAGTTAGCTATTTAACATCTTTGTTTTATCACTTCAAAAACTGTGGCTTTCTTATCAAGCTGCATTTATATCAGGACTTCAAGGGGCAACTTCATTTTTTGTAATTATTAAGCACAACTTTATTCATGAGAGGAGTTATTTTCCATTATTTACAATTCTGCATCCTACCTTTTTTCTATTCCCATCTAATTGCCTTATTTTTAATTGCTCCTTTTGGCAGACTCTATCTTTCAAATTCATGCTTGCTTTTATGCCTACCTATGTCTTAGGATTTGTCAGACTATAGAATTCTGGTATAAAGGCAGTTGCATTGACATAAGCAGCAATTCTATGGCTAAGTTTCCTCTTAACAAATGTAAGCTATGTAAGTAGTAAACACCTGACCTAAAGCTAGTGCATGAAAAGAGAAATATGTTTCCACAGGGTTATTCATCCTACTGATTTCATAAACTCCTTTTTAAATGGCGTAAATTCCCCTCTCAGAGGCTTTAGCAGAGGAGCTGGACTAGACGATCTCCGGAGACCTGTTTTAACCCCTACCATTTGTGATTCTGTGAAGGTGAGGCCTTTCTACAGAGGGTGATCTGCTTTATGACAGCAAAACTCCTCAGTGAACAGCTGTATTCTGCAACTGCCATTCTGTCAGCTGCAGGCCTCCTTCTAATCCACTCAGCTCAGCAGCTTGTGCTCAAAACCCAACAAGAAGCTTTCCAGCCAGCTGCCTTTTTCTACTTCATTGCTGGCACCTCCCACAGACCACCTTTGCCACATGTTTAGGAGCCAGCTGCACTTGGGATTCTTTGAAAGACTACTTGTAATATCAGTGAGGTGCCTAATGACTAGGCACTTAGTAGTTGTCTTAAGCACACCCAGTGCTTGAACAGGCAGTTAATCCATTCAGAAAATCTGTACACTTTTCATAATCATCCTGAATCTTACCTGGGCAACTATATGATAAATAACAAATCAAGATATAGAGTCAACAGAACTATGGTAAAGGGGAAAAGGATAAATAAATGTTGGCCATTATTTGGGAGGAAATGACAATGGTAAACAGGATGAACCTAGCAGGGTAAAAAAGTGGTTATGTGATTGGGATTGTAGGGTGCTCCTGTCGAGCTGCCCTGCACAAGGTAGTGGAATTTTCAACAGAGAAATCTATCCTTTCTTTGATATTTACATCTGATTTCAACCATTTGGCTTGGACACCTGGGTTTCTGTCCTTAACACTGAAAAGAGAATGCTAAGAGGGGATGTATTAGACATCTTAATTTCCTAGCAATTGGCACATACACTAACAGGGGACATAAAATTAATCAGGCTGAGGTGCCTCGCTGTCACTTCATTGTTCTTTTACTGGGAGTTCTTACCTCAGCATGCAACTCTTTATAGTAGGGTTGTTAATTCACATTTACCTTGGTCTTAGGTGAAAATCCACTGTCGTCAGAGTTCCTGTAGTGTGTCAATGTGAGCTGAAATTCCCTGCACACTGACAATAACCAGGCTAGCTCAGTCTGGAAGCAAATGAAAGCTGTATTTACAAGCAAAATCTACAATCTATGATGAAATGCAATGAATATGTACAAATATACAAAATTCACAACATTTACAAATATATACAATCAACAGAAAAGCACAACCAAGCTCCCTTTGCTTCCCCCCAAAGAGGACCTTTCCCAAGGGGCCTCCCCCCCCAGACCCCCCTGGCAGAAAGCAGAATTAGCTAAAAGCAAAAAGGCTGTTAACTTAGCTCGCCAAAGTCAGTGTGTTATCTTCAGCCAGAAGAAGAAACAGCAGCCAGACACCCCAGCAAGGAAGCGACTCCCCACTCTGGCTGCAGACTGCCCCAACTTTGTTTTGAGTAGTGGTTCTTAAACATTTCTATCTATTCAATGGAAGTGTTTAGAACAATCATTATTTTGCTTTCTTACACCCAGTAGTGACTTATTTACACTCTTTCACTTTCTCAGCTTAAACTTTGAGAAGAAAAATTAAAAAGACAGTTTCAAACCATCACACTGTAGGAAAATATCTTCCTTAGGGCTTTGCTGTGCACTGCCTGTCTCTCCTGCAGCTAGGTGCTCTGCATAGAATAAATACTAAGTGCTAACCATTTTTATATGGTGAAACTTTCATTGAAATTAGAAGAATGTGGAATGATCAAAACGTAACTAGAGTTTTTACACTGAGTGGCAATGTTTTTCATGGTTGCCATTCAATCTTAACTGTGCACTTGTCATTACCAAAGCCCAGTAAAGACGACTTTACCTTGAACGCTCTCCTTTCATAAAAAAAGATACAACAGGGTCTGGTAATTGGCATCGTGAGTTATGTTACATCTTTCAACTTTTGTGGTATGGGGATTCTTCCAAAATAAATGAGCATGCCCTTTGTATGTTCTCACATTCCAATGAGTTCTGCCTGTCAGTGGAGGGTTTGGAACAGAATTAAAGTAGTCACATATAAATGTAATTAGGTATCTCTGCCACACATAGAGTCTGAATGGCGACAAAGTTCATAAGATAGTTAACGAAAATTTTCTTGTGTACCTGGTGTTGATGCTAAACCAAACACAGCCAGCTCAGCCAGGTGAGTGAATATACCCATTTTCACTTGTCCTTGTCTGTGTCTGATGTCTTGCTGTTCATGACTTATGTATTCTGCTCCTAATGCATCAATGGATGCCCTAACTTTGGGGGTTTTGTTAAGAAACATGAAATAAATTTCAAAGCACAATGAAAGTACAGTACACATGAGTTACAGACTTTGGACAGCAGATGATTTATGAGGCTTGACAAGGCAATTTACAGCTTTTCTGTTTCTGTTTTCAGAATATGCTATTTGTCTAACAGGAACTCCTATTAATTACCACATGAAACAAAGTCATAGTTGTGACATAAAATATAGAAGATTATTTTAAAAAGTAAACATTTGATCATGCGTCATAGTTGAATGAATTCAGAATCAGTGTAAAGGAAATTTTGTAATGATTTGTCCCAGCTTGTGATATATAAACAAAAGCAAAATCCCATTTCTCAGATAAGTAAAAAAAGTGGACAACAAAGGGGAACAAACAAACAAAAAAACCAGCCACAGCAAGTTAGTTGATTAAATGTATCTTGTCATGTTTGTCATGTTTAAAGCCAGGGGTGGCAGATTAAAGGCCTGGTTTTGCTGCATTTCTTTTCTAATAATAATAATGTAGTATAATGTTACAGGATTGTCTCATTGAAATATTTACTGTGGAGGAGAAAATTGCTTTTATAATTATACATCCCTATTAAAATTTACATAGATGTTGAAGACCTTAAGAAATAAAAAAAAAAAATCAACAAATTATAAGATTTGAATTCTCCCAGTTCTCTTTGTACATTTTCATTAGTGTTAAAAGGATTTAGGTACCTGCATTGAAGGATAAGCATACCCAATTGGATTTTTCATTGTAAATTACATTGTAGTTTCTCCTGAAATTTGTCATTTCTAATGGTTTAAAAATATATATATAAAAATTCTGTGATAGAACATATTTGAGTGGCTTGCAGAAACTTAATTTCTCTCTTTTTCTATTCAGTCCATATACAAAACTCAGTATTTGACCAGTATGATAGATCATCTAATTCATATGAGGTTGTTTCTGCACCCTATATATATGCTCTTGTCTTGATATTTACCCTTTTTATCCACATGGAATTAATCAGATCATTAAAACCCATACTAGCTTCTCAGCAGAGGGATCTATATTCCTATTACAAAAAAAAAAAACCAAAACCCAGACCCCCCAAAAAACCCCAAACCAACCAACCAACCAACCAAAAAAAGAAAAAAAAAGCAAACAAAAAACCCCAAATAAACAAAACAACGAACCAAAATCATCCAAAAAACCCCACCAAAATAACAAAACTGAAATGTTATAGACCTGCCTAAAAATGATTTTTCATTAATGTTTATGATTATAGAACTGTAGAATCTATGTTCTGGCATTACATAAACTCTGGAATGTTCCATATAAATAGCAGATTATTTTGGAATCATGCAATCATAAAAATTGTTTTGGCTGGAAAAGAACTCTAAGACAAGTCCAACAAATGACCTACCACTGCATCTCAAAGTGACATGTCTATATGATTTTTGAACACCTCCAGGGATAGTGACTCCACTGTTTCCCTGGGCAGCCTATTACCATGCTTGATCATCCTTTCAGTGAAGAAAATTTTCCTAATACCCAATCTAAACCTCCCCTGGTGCAAGTGAGACCATTTCCTCTTGCTCTATAACACGATACTAGGAATAAGAGACCAACCCCTACATCATTACAACCTCCTTTCAGGTGGTTGTAGAGAGCAGTGAGGTCTCTCTTCAGGCTTCTTTCCTCCAGAATAAACAGCCCCAGTTCTCTCAGCTGGTCCTCACAAGACTTGCTTTCCAGACCTTTCCACCAGCTTCGTTGCTCTTCTCTGGACACACTCCAGCAACTCAATGTCCTTCTTGTAGTAAGTGGCCCAAAACTGAACATAGTATTTGAGGTGCAGCCTCATCAGTGCTGAGTACAGGGGCACAACCACTTCCATGCTGTCCATAATACTTAATAACTTCTTAAAAAATTACTTTAAGTTTGCTACTCAATATTTTTTTGGAAATCAGGATATTTTCTCATCAGCCTAAGTATCAGTTTAGAAACCACTAATATTATGAAATTAGAAATCTTGATATCATTTGCACCATCTAGACTTATTTTATGGCAGCAATAGCTATGTTATGTCTTTCTCTAGCAACAACCACAAAAACCCAAAACCCAAGCAAACAAAAACTCACAAACAAAAAAAAAGAGAAGTAAGCAGAGTTGGTTTAAGAAGGCAATTTGCAGAAAAGGAGACCCTAAATATTTCTCTCATTTTGAGGCTGGAGTAGCAGTAATATGTAATTTTAAAGAGGATTATTGATTAGTGACAGAAAAGACACTTGCCTGTTGTGCTATTTGCTGGGCCCATGCAATGTAAAGGGATTAGGTGTGATATTCCTCCATGATGAAAGGGCATTGCTGTGCTCTAAACTATAGATATGCTAAGTATAGAAAAGATCATTTCTTGAGAGACATCTGTTAGTTTGGATTTTACTCAATTTCTGTTTCCTGTCAAGCTCATCACTGTAAATGAGGGAATGTGTTAAGTCATTGGCAGGAAATACTCTGCCTGAGATATTCTTAGTATGTTTAGCATATTGATCCATTTTCTCACATTACTTAGACCTATTTCACTTTATGTTGTTGATAAAATGTCCCTTGATTTCTAAGATGTAAATGATTCTCATTAATCAATCTAACCACCAGGGGTTTGCTTCATGAGTTTCACAAAAATATTTTTTCTGTTAGGACCATGAATTCTATTTAAACTAAGCAGGAGAGATTTTAAAATAGTCTATTAAGATTAATGCTATCAATTCTATTTTTTTTTCTAATGAATGTCTGTAATCTAGAGCTCTCCTTTGACACAAAATCTTTTAAAGATATTTTAAAGCAATTTTTCCCTGCTCTTCCAATTCTTGCCTATTTTTTTCTTCTGTACAAGGATTCATATAATACAACTTTCTTTCCCCAAGGTTCAAGGTAATTCATTCCAGCACTAGTTCTGTAAGAGCGGTCTAAAAAATAACTGAGAACATGGAAATGCCAAGCTTTAAACCATATTAGAAGGTATCAAGAGCTTTGAATACTTAACTGAGTGTTATTCAACAGTGAAGAACTGAAGAGATGATGAAGACAACGAATAAAGTCCCAGAGAACTACAAGATAATTGCAACATGGCACCTTGACATGACCATTGTACTTTTGTATTGATGCAAGATCACAGTAGAAACATCGCAAAGCACTATCAAGGATCCCTGCTGTGATTATTCTGTGGTTCTCCCTGACTATTGGGCACTGTTTTTCTTATCTTCCTTCTCTTTCTTTCACTTCCAACTTCTAAGGGGAGACAGGTTACAGACTGTGTATTTTTCCCCTCTCTTTTTAACCCCTTTATCACTTTTTTTTCTTTTTTTTTTTTTTTTTTTGTCATAGATGATTTTCAGTTACCTGGTTTTATTTGTTTGCAACTATGAGTGTCAAGGACCATTAAGGCAACAGCAGATATCTTACTCTCTGGGTATTTTCTGGTCATAGACAACAGAAGAAGAGCTCTATAGAATCATGTTGGCTTTATAGATTCAAACAATAGGCAGGGATAAAAAAAATATATGTCTTCCTGTGCTCCAAAAACATGCCACGTAATTAGCCCTTTGTGAGTCGATATTAAAGTTGTGCTATAAAGAAATACATTGAATTTTTAGAAAGGAGATCCCTCAAGTATCTCAGATTTCAGTTCTAAAGCAAGATGAGAGAGGTATAGATCCAACAGAACATATAGGTTCAAGGTTGTTATAACAGATTTAGAGCATGTAGCCATTTCCTGTCTTGTGAAATTGCTTCTCATGAAATATAGTCTTCAATTTGCATTTTACTATGTTAGCCCCCATTATTTGATTCCCACATTTATATTTTAACTCCTGCAGCACTTAGCAACATGAATGCATCTCAGACACTGTGATCGCTTAAGTTTTATCTTCTAGTCTCAGAAGAGGCAACCACCTGCTTTGTTGCAAGGAGTCATATGACACAAAGACAGACACCTGAACACTCAGAGCGAGTTTTATATGATATTCAGTACAAACTTAAAAGGTCTTGAACATCTCCAGAGAGGGGGACTCCATGATCCCCTGGGCAGCTTGTTCCAGTGTTCTGTCACACTCAAAGTGAAGTAATTCTTCCTCCTGTTTCCGTGGAACTTCCTATGCCTCAGCTTCCACCCATTGCCCCTTGTCCTGTCATTGGGCATCACCGAGATGAGCCTGGCTCCATCCTCTTGGCACTCACCCTTTATGTATTTATAAACATTAATGAAGTCCCCCCTTAGTCTTCTCTTCTCCTGAAGAAGAGCTGAAGAGCCCCAGCTCCCTCAGTCTATCCTCGTAAGAGAAAGGTTCCACTCCCTCAATCATTTTCGTGGCTCCGCGCTGGACTCTCTCAAGCAGTTCCCTGTCCTTCTTGAACTAAAAAAACTAACATACATTAGATTAATCACATTCTAAAAGCACTAACTCCTCTTTATTTTTCTGTAAAAACAGCCTCTCTGATTGGCTGTGGCAAGGATATTGCAGCAGTTTCAATTCAGACCTCAGTAAGACACTCCTACTTGACAGGCCCCAGGGAGATTTATAAGTGAGTGTGCAGAGAGTTTTGGTTCATCTTTCCAGATACTATAATGCTTCAAGTAATTTGTAATCTGACCAGTTGTAACAGAAATTCTCAACCAAAGACCTAATTTACAAATTTTATTGTACTGAAAGGAGGACAGATCTAATTGTAAATAAATCAGAGTTTGTTTTTATAACTTTTTCAGTTTCTCTGTTTCCTTCTTTACTGACAAATTATCAATTTATCTGCAGGAAAATTGCTGACTAGATATAGTCCATCATTTATGAATTATTGACTATTGTAAACATAATCAAATGCAATAGGGCAAAGAATCATTATTCCTCTACTGCATATCAGATAACTGATACACAGAAAAAACCCACCTAATATGAGCAAAAGTATACAGCTGTGCACCCAAATAATCTGATTAAGGTACTGCCTTTAGGTGTCTTCAAGTAAAAGTCTTTGTGTGAGTCTGTGCTTCTATTATAATCAGCAGAAATAAAGTAAATTAGTCAATGGCACCTTAATTAGTTTGCTTTAATATAACCCTCTACCATCATCTGAGACACCTTAGGATATCTAAGACATAGTAGATGAGTGGCAAAGTGAATACTCCAGGCCAACCCAAATATCTGTGTGAGCAATTGAATCAAGTTCTAAATTTCCACAGTAGACTGATCCACTTCTATTGCAGACTCCATGGACTGTATTGACTTGGTCTCCACAAGCTACAACCTATCCCATGCAGGTAACTACAGATGGGTAACCAAATCTAATTGTCTTATTCTTGCACTTGATTATGTCCCTTTAGCTAAGTGCAGCTGTCTAAATGTTTGAAATGCCATAGAGTATACAAGATGCTTATACCATACTGGCAAATATAGTGCAGTTCATAAATATTATTGAATATATGACCATCTCTTTCAAGAAAAGCAGTTAGAAGCCAGCCAAATGCCCACCAAAGCCTCTCTATCACTCCCCTTCTTAGATGGACATGGAAGAAGGGAAAATATAACAAAAAGCCAGTAATAAGATAGAAGCAATGTAATAATGTGAAGCACAATCAAAGATCCTGCGTGGAAACAAAAGCAAAGAGAGATGTTATTGTCTACTTCCCATCAGCACAGAGGGGTCAGTCACTCCCAGGAAGCAGGGCTCTATGCATAGCAGTTGCTCTGGAGGACAGATGCCGTCGATGAATATCCCCCACGCTTCCTTCTTTCACTTAGTATACGTATCTGAGCTGACATCATATGGCACGGAAGACCCTTTTGGTCAGTTTGGGTCAGCTGGCCTGGCTGTGTCCCCTGCCAAGATACTACCCACCCTTCAGTGTTCTCTTGTGCCAGGGAAATGTTGGAAAAACACAGCCCAGGTGCTTGTTCAGCAGTAGCCAAAACCCTGCTGTGTTCCCAACACCCAGCTACAGCACTGCAAAACACAGCACTGCGAAACACAGCACTTGAAAGATGCTCTGAGGAAAATTAACTCCAGCTTAGCCAAACCCAATACAACATCCTTGCATAACTCAAATGGCTCTGGATGTTTATGTTTAAGTGACTAAATGTAATCAGGATTTGAATTTTCCAGTCTTAACTGAAATAGCTTTCTGGTTCCATCATAAACGATCCCTCACGAATTGCATAGATACCAGTCAAGCATATATTCCCAGATGTCTTATTTTTTCCACACAGTCTCTAAAAATAACTGAGCCATCACATTTTCAAGTTCTTTAAAATTCATTTGACAAATATGATGTTTTGGACAGATTATGAAGATTCAGGAACCACCTCTGAAAAGACAACAAAGGGAAAGATACATCTAATATATATGTTTTACATTAGGCAACTGTAAATATTATGTCACACTTCTAATTTGAAGAAACAGTGCAGAAAATTATGCTGGTAAATTTGTTTCCCACATGTATTAATTTAAGTGATTCATTGTGTTCAAAAATCATACTTATTATGTCTTCTTTATTAAATCTTTGCTAAGAAAAAGAATTCACTCTTGTCAAGGTGTTTATAATCACGAAGATGGATTATTTTTGACAGAAATCTGGATTTTCACCCAGCAAGGAGTTAAACCGAGAACCAAGGGAAAAGGCACAGAGCAGTAGCAGTGTGCTAAAGAAGTGGTTTTGACATAGAAAAATAATGAATGATGAATAAAAAATTCCATTACCTAATTACTCTATGTCCTAGTTTAGCACAGGACAGATGCTGTATTGCCCAAAAAGGGGCAAAAGAATGACGCTCACACAAATAGATTGGATAGTCATGGAAAGTTTAAATAGAAAAACAATTAACCTACTAGAAAAACTACAAAGCATTAGTGGTAAGCATATCCAAAGCACACAGAGTTCCTTTACACCACACCAAAAAAATGTCGCTTCCCTTCTCCCCACTTGGGGTGCACCCAAAATCCCCAGGACAGCACAGAGGGAAGAAAGAGAAAGACAATGACTTCACAACCAGATTTATAAAGGTGCAGAATTTATGGGTAGAAATATCCACAGTATTTCCTGTGTCCACAGACCGGGCTGGACACTCTGGACACCAGAGGTGTAACTCAGTGGTTTCAGTTTAGGAGACACCCTGCCTAAACTGCCACACTCTAGCAGAAATTTCATCTTGTGATTACTTCACAATTTACTCTCTTCACCCAGGAAGGCTGCAAACATTGATTAGTGTTAGTCTCTCAAGACCTCTGTTTTCCCAGCTGTCGATAACAGCCCAATTGAATGTTTCTCCCTGAGACTGATGTAGGGAGTTCTCTGGATGGACAGGCATTTATAATCTTTAATTTCTTCACAGGATTTCCAGAGTCTTCACCTCCTTTCAAGTAAGATGTGACTGCTTTGCTTTTTGTTGCACATAAGCTGGAATAGGATCATCTGAAATGAATTTTGGGTATGTTCTAATTTGTTTTGTCTTCAAATCCTTTCCTTTCCCCAACGTACTTCTTTCTATGCTCGGGGATAAAAAGAAACTAGTCACCATAGTGTCCACGATACTTTTGTCACTTTTTGTAGACTTTAGTCCCCCTCTCATCACACCTAGGTAAGAAATGAAAGAGCACTCTTTGCAGGGGCATTGGGCGTGAGGCAGGAATAAAAGTACTCTGTACATTACATGAGAAAATATAAAGGGATTGATTTTCCTAATTAGTTATTTTCTTCTTTCATTCTGCAACAGGCTAGTTTGGTCAATAAAACAAGCAAAGACAATGTAAGACAAACAGGTTAGTTCAATGGTATCTTTTGTCAGATAATACATTGAGGTTTTAAAATCTGCACTATTAAGTCTTGATAATTTCTGAGGCGAGCTAGCTGCTTAGGATTCGGTAATGTTCTGGTCCAAACAAATAGCAGGTTTTAGGGGCAATTGATTTTAGGAGTTTGAAAGAGAGGAAAGCCAGAGATCTCTCTCTCTCTTTCTCAGCTATACATTAGTTCCAGCTTTACTTGACTGAAAATTTCTCAGATCAAAGCATTCTTTGTAACCACAGCTCACTGATATGAGCGAGAGATTGAAATAAATAAGGAAGTGATGCAAATGAGAACACAAGCTGTGAAAAATTCAGTACTGCTGCTGTTCTCAGGGATGGCAGCAGGCACCAGTTCAGGCAAGAGGCCTATCTCACCATCTTAAAAATAGTACTACACCAAGATAAGCAAAAGGCAGGTGGAGTTCAATTTTATTGTTACTCTGCTTGCATTTTGAGATCACTTATTCAGACAAATGAGGTTTAATGGACTAGTGTTACATGAAGAATGGTAATCCAACTAGAAGGAATTACTAAAACTTCAAACTATAATGCCTTCAAAAAAGAGAAGAGAATATCAGGAAAAAAGTCATACAAAACCAGAAAAATGCAGACAATTTTGCAAGCTTTCCAGCAGATCTGAATCTACACAGCCAATATATTATATTGGAAGATATACTTGATATCACACTGTAACTGCTAATTTGAGATCATATTGTAAAGGGGATTAAGACACCAAATTGAGAAAAGTTATTCAAAGATTCTGATCAAGTTGTTTTTAAAAGGTAAAAGAACACAGTAGGCTGTAGAACAGAATGAGAGCTGACTGGTAGTACTGTCTAAAAAAGGTGGAGCTGAAAGAAGAAAAATTTGCGTGCATTCATAACCTGAGAAAACAGACCTCTTCTTTCCATTTGACTTTTTTTCCGTGATTGCATTTGGAAATGATCAGAGCCTTTTCTTCTCCTCCTTCTTTTTCTTGTTCGGTTATATAGCTTTGAGGCACAAATTATTTTTACTTAAGCACACAGATGTAGCTTTCACAGACTGTGGTTCTCTAATTGGAAAAAAGTCTTGAAACAAATTTGAGGTAAAGAAGTTTTTGTGTCATCACCATGTAATTGATATACTTCTGTGGGTATTAAATTAATTAAAAAACAAAACAAAACAAAAAAAAGATCCTAAGGAAAATACTAAAGTTGAATTTTCTCTTATTTTTCTTTCCTTTTTTTCATTACAACCAAGATTGCTACTGCAAAACCAACTTAGCATAAATATGATGTTGATTAGAGTACTTTATTTCTTTAAAACCTTAAATACTGCATTTCATAGCTTTGAAAACAAGCAGTTTTACACCTTTGATATTCTGTAGTGACATACACTGAAGCATTTTTAACAAAGGCACAGCTGCGGGAAAATGTCATTTTGGTGGCTGGCAAACAAATGACTCCAGCACCACTCCATAGCGAACAGGAGGTTTGAACAGGGAAAAGTGGTTCTACAGAAAGTTCTTCAAGGCATCTCATAGAGAAGCTGATGAAATGTGGGATGGATGAAGAGGCAGCGAGGTTCAAAACTGGTTAAATGGCTGGGAACATATGGTGATCAGTGTCGCTAAGTTGGAAGCCAGTAACTAGTGGTGTACCCCAGTCTTCAGTATCTTTCAATCCTGTTTGACACCTTCATTAATCATCCAGATAACAGAGCACAGCATACACTGAACAAGTTTTTTGACAATGCAAGGCTAAGGTAAGTGGCTCACACTACAGAGGATTGTATAGTAATTTAGAGGGATCACAGAAGGCTGGAGAAACACAAGGATGGGAACTTCATTCAGTTCAGCAAAGGGAAATGCAAAGTCTAACACCTGGGAAAGAATAATATTCCTTTAGCCCTTGAAAGACCAGGAAAAGTTGTCTGACCCCAATAGGAGGTCCTAAACAAAAGTTTGTGGTATGACTGCAAATTAAAATTGGAAGAAAATGTAACCTAAGCTGCGAAGTAGATAAGCTTCACACTGGCTGTTTTACCCATCAGACAATACAATTGAACTTTCAGATGCAGAGATAGAAACTCATAGGATTTAATCAAACTGTAATTTCAATAAGTTGTCATCCATTCATTCAAAAAATAGTCTTTTTAACATATAAATATTTTAACTTTTCATGTAAATACATGAAACTGTTCCTGGAGAAAAATCATTAAAATCAGAAATCAGATAAATATTCTTGGACTTTTTTTTTCCCAATAGGACATATCATACAAGTGAAAAGCTGAAAATAGAATATCTCAATGTACAAGACAAACGTGTTTCATGGTGTCAAATGTACAATTACCATTCAGACAGGACATGTAAATATTTCAGGACTTAGTGATTTCTTGACTAATTTTCTTACTTCTCTTCCTGACTTGAATTGTTAATTCTATAACATTTTCCCATTCTTGTTTGATTTCACTCACCTCCACAAATTTGTTTTTGCATTATATAAACTCTCAGACAAAACACATGGATATCTGCTCAGTAATACCAGCTGCCTGGCATAGTAAGGAACATGAAAACTGTTTCAGATGAGCCTAACTACTGTTTCAGATCTTTTTAACACCAATATTGTAGCTACAAGTGAAATGGAGTAACCAGTGATAAACAGTAGTGGCAGCCTGTAAACTCAACAATTTATTTTATTCTCTAGACCCTTATTCTAACATTTTATTTGCAGATATGTCTGGAAAGTAACTATGTTTTACAAAGTAAAAGCTTAAAAAACATACTTTTCATCATTATTTGAGAAGAGATGAGGCCACAAAAGTAATTCCATTTCACGGATCTCATTTTTATGTTAGTGATACATGGTTTTGAATTTTTCAGCTTGAGTTGGAAGACAAAATGATTCAACTATAGGAAAACTTTACTGATTTGGGATGCTATGGTTCCCAAAAGTTATAAAGTATCCATGTCTACACCAGGAAAGGGAGACCCAGATCACAGGCCATAAAGGCTTGGTCTGTAGAGCAGCTGGAAATGGAAATGCAAGTTTGGTGGGCTTCTCAACTCTCCACTAGGCAAGCCTAGAGCCTTGGAAAAGAGCCTTGAAGCCTTGGCTAGGCAGGGGAGCCTAGGAGCCAGGGCTCAGAACCTCTCAACAGTGTACCAGGTGGACTACTGAAAAGTTGTGAGCCCAGAAGTCCAGCAAGAGCCTTCATAAAAGGCATCATTGCAGATAGCTATTGGAAACCTGCCTCCTTTCTGTCACAACTTTGTCAAAATTGAACCGTCTCCTGCAAACACTTTGATTTTGATGAATTTGTAGTCTGTGCTCCATCTGACAATTTCCAAAACACTCTGATTCTGGAGCCTAAGTTTGGGAAGTAGGGAAAAAAATCTTCTTGAGAAACATGCGGTTTTATGCATCTGGCAAACAAAAAAAAAAAAAGTAATTGAAATATTCCTTCATGCATGACAAATTAAATCTTGGCTTTGTTAGATTGCTCAGCTGCACTTTTGAAATGGAGACTACTGTTGCTTGCTTGTGCAATGAGAGTAATGCATCAGCTAAGGACTATATCATTAAAATGTTGGTGTTTCTACACATAACTTTAATACTGAAAAAACAAAGTTGAAACACTCTAATACGTAATTTGCTCTTTTTGTTTTTACTAGTCTACATAAATTTAAAGCTCTTAACAACTATATTCATTTTTATTTAATCAAATGTACTATAACTTGAAAGACTAGTTGTAAAGAATTGAAGCTTACCAGTGCTGTTCTGGTTTTTAATTGCCATATCAGGATAATTTTTCAACAAAAGAAATTTAATATTTCTCTTGTCCTGTTTGTTTTTTTGTTTTGTTTTGTTTTTTGTTAAAAAAATAAAGAGATAACATATAATAATGAACAACATAATGATGAATCAGTTTATTCACATCATTTACCTTTTTAACATAGAAGGGCATTGAGATTTTTATCTCTGGTCACTGTTAACAGTATTCAAAAGAAATATTCTACACACATATAATAGGTTTCAGACAGATTATTGGTGCCAGATAGATAGCACATTCATAATACTTTAACAAAGGTTCAGCAGTTCTCAAGAGTATCTTTCAGAAAAATGTAACCTGACTGCACTATCAATTGCTAGATCTGTTGGACTGCAAAAGGAATGTCTGTTATTCATTTACTATGGGTGGGAATTTCAAAGGGACAAAAGGACTGAAATCAAAGCCAGTAAGAACTACACATTTGTCTCTTTATTTCAGGTATACTTGAAGAGCTTTTGCTAATTTCATGTCTTCCCTCACTGTATTCCAGGTTTTTGTGGGATTTTTGTTTTGTTTTGGTTTTTTTCCCCAGAAGTTATCATTTCTGTGGGGGATTGTTTTATTGGGTTTTGTGGGTTTGGCTTGATTTTCTTTAAATTCTGTCATTTGATGTGATTTGGATTTCCCAATGCTAGGTAATCTGCAGTGGCATGTGAATATATAAGGTGTCCCTTTTTTCTTTTTTTTTTTTTTTTTAAACCCAAACAGTAAAATTGAAATACTATACAAAAGTAGTAAAGATGTATCTCAGCAAAGCTTCAATGATATATCAATGTCTGAGCCAGATGTTAATTTTTTGATTCCTACAGGGTTTTTTTTCTTCCAAAATTGCTCCAACTAAATCATAGTAATTTTTCTGTGCAACCTATATCTAAGAGTTTGGAAGTTTGCATACACAGAATCGCATAGAATCACACAGAATGTTAGGGGCTGGAAGGGACCTCTAAAGATCATCTAGTCCAACCTCCCTGCCGCTATTTTCTGGTGACCAAATGCTGTGTTAATAAATTGATTTTTCTTTCAAAGTGGGTTACTCATGTGTCAGACAACAGAGAGTCTGGCAATTCTCTGGAAAGCGACACCAACAAAGGCACAGATTCATTGATCTTAGTTCAGTGACAGTGTATTGGTTCTAGCAAACACCCTGAAATCAACCTGGAATGCTCTTGTGTGTAACAATATGAGAGATGTACAAATCTTCCCCAATGCTGAAAATCACCATGCACTTAATTTTGAAGTGCCTGGATTTACTGAAAGGAATGTTTTGCTCCATTTTTTTCGGGGGTGGGTGTTGTTTCTTTGTTGAGGGGTTTTTTGTTTGTTTTTCTCAATAGTGTCTTTGGATCATATATTCTTTTCAACTGTTGTAGACTGCCCATTTCAAGAGGGCAGTCAAATAGCCCAGCCATTCCAAGTATTTAGACCTTCCTTTCACGGTTCAAAACATCCCTTCCTGAGAATATAACTCTTTGGATTAAACTCTGAAAAGATCATAAACACTGTACAAACGTGCTGCAGAAATTGAGGATTCAGTTTGATATATGTCTACCAGAATGTTAGTTTCTCACATCTCCCACAATAAGACAAAAAATGGAGGAAAAAAAGGAAAGGAGGAAAAGGTGTATTTTGGGTAATACAGATATACTGACATTTTTTTCGGGGGAAACAGAAAAAGAATAGGGCTGTTATGTTCTTGTATCAGGCTGTTACAAGGAAAGTCACTGCAAACAAGAAAAGTTTAAATTGACTGCTGTAAAAAAAATGTTTCAACAGGATTTCTGTAGCAAATCATACCTTCTGATCAGACAGTCTTCTCTTTCCCATGTTCAATCTTTGAACAGTGAGAAACTGTGCAAGCAAAAATTGTTAATCCATTTAAAGCTTCCATTTTATGAGTGAAATATGGCTAATAGATTTTAAATGTGGAATTAGAGTAGTACTTTCAAATCACAAAGTAGAAACAAAACTGAATCTTCTAGAGGCAGTAATTTGTGGAATTCCCATTACAGGGCCAGAGCAGCGAACACTGGGGTTTTTATGTTGATTTTACCTCTTTCTACTTTCAAAAAAAAATCCAGGTATTGCATGGTCACACAGAGCAAAGACTCTTCCTATCTCTTATTAGTCACTTTTTAAATTATCAAGAATGAAAATTTGCATCACCACCTCCCTCACAAGAGTCATTACAAAAATTCTCTTTAGTTATCAAGTTCTTAATATTTTTATTGTAAATAAGTTTCATAACCCCATAAGTTGGGTTAAAAAACATATATGTTGTCCAGAAAAAAAAAATTATCACAGCCAGTTTTTTAATTTAAAATTTCATTATTTTTTCTGTCCCAAACTTCTTTCTTGTTGGTGATTCATTTCCTTTCTAAACTAAACATCATCACTGTCTTTTATCTTTTTGATTAGTCTGTGAAAGTTCATGTCTGGTTTTAGGATTTCAATGATATGAACATGAAGTAAGGTAGATCTTGTGGCTAGTCTTCTGATTAGACTTACCAGACTGTATGAATTTACCGAAACATCCTTAAACAATTTAAAGTATTTTGAAAACATTGTCATAAAATTTGTTCTTTGCCTAGTTTCCACTGCTCTCATAGACTGATTATGAAGTTAATGATTTTCTTTCAAGCTTCTCCTAAAGATAATATCTGTTGTCACTACCCCTGTCCATTCTATTTCTCATTCTCCAGTTTATCTGACAAAGCTTAGTTAAATTGAGCAACTCCTTCATTTCCTAGCTGAAGAAGGACCTGATATAAGACTCCACACAAGAAAGGATGCACAGACCAACTTTCTTGGAGAGCTTTCTGAAGGGCTTTCAAAAGGATACAAATGCAGATAAGGAATTCCTTATCTACTATTGAGATTTATCTCCTTGACTGTAAATATATTTGTCATCTACTGAAGTCTACATAATCTAGGAAAATTAAAGTATGTCATCCTATGCAACAACATTGTCATGACCCGGTATCCCATGCCAACCCTGGGCAACAGGGAGTGTCGTGTTAACATTCAAATTTCCTTGGAGTAAATAGAAGTGAACCAACACCAAATGGCTGATGAGTTTGATTCATTAGAGCCCTCTCAGTAATTGACTGGAGCAGAGGGAAAATGGGAAGAAAAAGAGAGACAAAAGTAAAGAGAGAGAAAGAGAAAAAAAAAGACAAAAGGAAGAGATAGCACTCTTCCCTGGTTCCAGCAAGAATTATCACAGGAACAGTCTGAGTTCTTAGGTTCACACATTCCAGGCTTAGCAAGTTACAGGGCTACATACTAGCTATTGACCATTTCGAAGGTTAAAAGACATTTCTGGTACTAAAGACTAACTTTTCAACATATACAAATAGGGTCAGCATTTCAGAAGACACACAGTTGTGCTTTCAGAGTAAAAGACTGGATTTCTCTAAAGGTCTTAGTAATCAGTAGCTCATAGATCCAAACTAATTGAATGTTCATCACTAAGATTCTTTGAAAAGCTATTTCTTAGTATTGAAGAGTATCACTTGCTTAAAAATCAGTTGAGTTTTCTAATCTGCCTTTGAGTTTTGTAAGTGTGTTTGGTTTGTTTATTTTCTTAACAAATCAAGAAACGCAGCGACATAATAATCATGAAATGATGAAGGTAGTGAGCTCTATACAAAAATGTATGAACACTCAATAACTAATAGTTAGGAAACTAATAGCGTTCTCGTTTCAGTACCTATACAAGATGTCTGTATCTGGCTTTGGTTTGCTCCTGAAACTCGGTTGTTGGTTTTAGTTAAATGTACTTCAGCTACAAAAACTTTTTTTCCTTCCCAGTTCATCTAATAGGTTTAGATTCACTTTGCAGTTCTGTAAACAATTTTGACATTTGTGTTTTATTGTGTCAGGTTTTGCATCCACTGAATCTTTATCTGGCTGAAAGATAATCTCAACTGTGAGGCACAGAACCCACTTCATCTTTCAGGAAGAATCTTATAGTGCAAATTGTGAAGATCACTTATACCATATACTGACATGAGAAACTGAATACTATCAAGCTACAAATTAGACTCCTGAATATACATTTGTGACAGATGCAGCCACCCAGCAGAGCTTACCAAGGACCTGATAAAGATCCAGGCTTCACAGACATTAAAACCTGGCTACTCTGTTTAAGGTGCTTAGCTTGTCTTTGTCATTACCTTGCTCCCAGTTAATTAGAATGAACACAGTTCAGACTGGACTACAGTGTATACAAGCCCTGACAGAAACCTGTTTTGAGTCAGTCCTTCTTGGAGCAGTGGATCTGCAGTCAGGGACTCTCCCCTTGGATTAGGATGCTGTCCACGGAAATTTCCCAGGACTGAAAGTCATCAGCCTCCCCCTTTTTGTGAGTGAAACTTTCTTCTGGACATATCCTTGAGTGAGCCCTCAATAGTTTTGGGTGATTGATCCCCGTTCTGGGTACCCTTAAGTGAGAGTTTTTCTGTTTTATGTGAGTGAATGTTTGCACAAGAATATTCATAAAACTGAAGAATTAGTTGTAAAAAATAATAGGTTCCCACCTGACATCTGAACTTGTAATTTACTTTGGTCTGTCAGAGTGCTGGGTAATACTTGCTTGCAACAGACCTACATTTTGGGTCTGATTTGCGTTGTTGCCACTTCAACAATATGCCTATAGTTTTAGATAGCTCTTATTAAATTTTGCAATGCAATAACTAGTTTTCATTTTCTTCCTATAAGCACACATAAAAGTATGGTCATGTTATCCACAGATTCAGATCAAATTTAATGGTTTTTGAATTGTCAGTCTCTCACAGTGAAAAATATGATTATAGTAAACTTTTATTTTAACAGCTATTAGGAAAAAAATTGTTCATTTCAAATAACGAATGATAAAGCCAACGAAGAACGTAATGCAGGAATTAGTTATATTCAACTTCAAACCACCCTGAACTTGCTTCAGTCTTACATGCTTTTATATTGGTTCGATGTTGGATTGGAAGGGGAGGAAAAAAGAGAGGAGAAGAGAGGAGAAAAAATCCAGGGAAAAAATCAGAGAAAAAAATAGAAAACATTGAAATTGAATGTAAAATATGGGTCAAATTATGTCTTGCTGTGCTTGTTACTTCATCTCACAATCTCTTTCATAAACCTATTGAGCTCTCTCTTATAACTCTAATTGTTTGCCTCCTCTCACCTCCAACAAACTGTTCCTGAACATATCTGATTTGATCATTAAGAACTTTCATCTCACCCCAGATTAAATTTTTCATTAACAGTTTGCATTTCTGCAGGGTCTGCTGGTCTCAGTAGTTAGCAGACTTTGAATTCCACAGCTGAACTGGACACCAGAAACATCACTCTGGTTTCTTTCTCTGAGGAAATGTGGCTAGAATGACAAAGAATGGGCAAAATGCTGGAGAAAACCTAAAAAATATTACATTACTGTTCAGCAAGGAGAATCTGAATGTGACTACCAATTTTTTATTTCTTTACAAAGTGTGTTCTAATTTATTTTATACAAAGGCATGTTTGCAGATACAGTGTTTCAAACTGTATTTACACAGCCCAGTAGGAATTCAGAGAAAGAGTTTCAACTTTGACTTCTTGGACATAATTTGGATATGGTCATTTAAAGCAGGTGTAAATACGTAGTTTTCCTCAAGTCCAGTTTAGGGCATTTGAATTGCATCAGTCCTTTTTTTTTTTCTTTTTTCTTCTTCCCTCAGGAGCACAGGTAACCTGGTTTATATATACATTCTGCAAGAAAGGTAAACTGGACTAGATTTTACAAAAGGATCCATTTCTACTTGCCTCTGCTAGAGCTATATCACATTAGCAGGTAGAAATTATTCTGTAATCAATGAACAAAATCAAAGTCCTTTCTTCTCTTTGTTTCTGTAGATAAGCTCCTAGACTGATGTTATTACACTAGACTGATGTTATTAGATGAAACATACGATCCTGCATGTTTATCAATTGTATCACACCTTTAAATTCCTGTTATCTCAGCAGTTACTTCTTCCTGTATATAGCAATTCTTTACATATGGAAAACTCTACACAAATTCATACAATGACATATTATGTGAGCTAAATCACATCCTTTGTGGTTTAGATAAATATACTTAAAAGAAAATAAATGTTCTTGTGAAATACCACTCAGCTGATAGCTGGTCTTTCAAAATCCATTATCTTCTCTTCAGGTTGCTATTCCTCCTTTGCTTTTTAATTTATATATAATCCCATCTTCACATTTTTTCCATTAAGAATTGAAAGAGATGCTCTGCTCTAAGTATAGTACATAGTATATCTATAGTATAGAGATACTATAGATATAGTATATAGTATATCTAAACCAAAACCCAAAACATTTGCAATTTGTTAATATATTGTGATTGGTAAACCTAGAATGCACATTCCAATTTTTGTTTATTAAATCTTTACATATTCTTATCACTTTGTTCTAAGATTTTTCAGGCTACAGAATTCAGATACCTTCTGACTAAATCTCTTATTCTCAAATGGCAGCATCCAACTTCCTTAACCCTTAACCAAACTGAATAAAGTAATTTTATTTTTTTACCTCACCTAGATTACAATTATTTCCATTCCATATTTTTTTCCATTAATCAACTTACTTTTTCTCTGATTTTCAATATTTTCTTCTCTTTGTCAGTGCAAAGACCAAATACTTGTTGAGCTTGAATCTGCATCCTAAACCTGAAGTTCATGATTCTTTCACATTTAACTGCCCAAGCTACTACTTCCAGATGATGTCATTTGCTGGTCCTGCTGTTACTAAGTGTTACATTTAGAACTACATTTCACAGAGGTTTTATTTTGTCTATTTGCTTCATTTTTTTATCTAAAATCCAGTAATTTATGAAACTTAAAATTTGATTGTCCATTTTTATTGTTCAGTCATGTGTCTTATAAACATGTGCAAGACTCTTAAAATAAAAATTCCTGCATTCAGGTGCAGAAGAATTTATAAGGACATTCCATCAAGCACCATTTGTGAAATTTTATGGCTGCAAAAACGTTTTTTTCCATCTAGAGCCAGCAACTTGACTGCTGTGAATAAACTTCCTTTTATTGTCATCACGGGGCTTTCAGGATATGAAACTTTCTTACATTTTAGATTGAAAATTTATAGTTAGATGTGAAAATAAATTTTAGATTTTCAGGAAGAAACAAACCTAATTCATACTACCTTTAATACAAGAACTCATACACATGTTGGTGCATAATGCACATACACCACCTTCTTTAACAAACTCCTGGTACAATATACTTTTACTTCATTACGATGCTGAAAAACGTACTGACATTTCAGCAGATTCTGGAGACACCTGAAAGATTAAGTAGAAACACAGCATGTGATGGTTTCACACATCAACTCTATGAATAACATGATGTAAAATATCAATATTTATTTTTCATTTCCCAGGACTGTGAAATCTTTGCGTATATTTAATGAGAGTGGAGACTGTTGTCTCTTAGTACATCAAGTAATGAAGATAAACTTCTTTAAAAAAATCTTTATTATCAAATCAGTTGCTTAAAGAAAGAATTGGCAGTCAGTTGGAATAGCAAACTTATTATAATGTCTTAATTAATTAGTCTGTTTTAATAGGTGCTAAGGGATCTGTTTACTAATTTAATAATGATATTGTGAAAAGAATTGTTTATTTACTAGAGCACTGTACTGGGTTAGGACAGCCCTCAATCACACACTCTCTCCCTCAACACAGACAGGAGGGAAAAGAACATTAAAAAAATCCTCCAGGTTGAGATAAAGAGTTTTACTGGAAATGAGATCATGCCATGCACAATTACCTTAGTCTATTTGAATAAAAGTGCAGCAAAATGCAGAAGCAGCAGCAGAAGCCAGTGACCTACTGCCTCCCCCCAACCCTTGCTCTGCAGTCAGCCCAGTGGCAAAGACTCTCAACCCAGAAAATGAAAGCCATAACTAGAACAGGAAGCCTTTCACAGTACAATCTGAACTTCACTCCCCACAATACTTCTCTCCAGTCAGCACTTTCATTTTGAAGTTGGCATGACAGCAGCATGGTATTGAATATCAACAGCAGATTCAACTCATGACAAGCATAGAGTTTGTAAAATATGTTTCAATAGGAACTCATGACATGTATAGATTTTGTAAAATATTTTTCAATAGGAACAATCATGGCCTGAACTATGACAACGTTTTGTTAGTGAAGATTGTTATCCTGCTTTGAGATCTGTGTGCATAAACCACTCTTTCATTCTTAATATTCAGTATATTACAAAGGTGTCTTACACGTATCCCAGGTGCTGTAATTAGTTCTGCTCAAATGCAGCTATCAAAGATACTCTTTAATTTCATTCTCCTTGTGAATGCTGAGGTATTATTACTATTATTTATTATTATTATCATCATCATTATCATCATTATCATCATTATTATCTTTATTATTATATCGTTGTTGTTTGTTGTTGTGTTGTTATTTTGAGCAGATACATCCATTATTATCCTTGGACAGATTTTTTTGTGCTTCAAAATAGGAAATCTATTTGTTTAATCTGGATGACACTTAATGAACTCTGTTATATGATAATCTGGACTAGATGGCCTGACAGAACCTATTCTAACCAATTTACCTATGAAGTAATGGATTACAAAGAATGAGCAATTTGAATTCAAAATCATTTTAAATATTCATGGAAATGGTTAATTTTGGTATGATGATATTTTCTTAAGGATATTATAGCTAAAAGTGAGAAGCAGTTCTAATACCTTCCAAATTTGTTCAAGTTATGATGATGTATGTACAGATTCATAGTAAGGCATGATTAAATTGTTCTTCATTCTTCTGTATTCTAGCTCTACTTCCTTCTGTTTCCATTCTTTCTGCTTTTTACTTTACAGGGATTCAGAACTCTGTAGAACTTCCTAGAATGTCATATTAAATTTCAAAATTAAAAGGAGTTTCTTGTACAAGTAACCACATATCCTGAGTGGTATCATATTTTCAACAGTATTTGCTTTTGAAACAGTATCATACAGTCATCCTTATTTATCAGTTTCTACGCTGTTTAATTTCATGTGAGAAACCACTTATACTTAGCCATAAATGTGTTGACAGATTTGGTCCCACCTTTTATTGTCTGTGACTTTGCATCTGCATTTATTCTAAAAGGTTGTGATGTAACATTTCTGATTTTAAGTCAGATAACTTTCTGACTAATTTTACACCTGTAGCTTGAAAGGCGTATAGGAAGTTTCTTTCGGTGCTAGAAATTTAAACCAATTTGTGTTTGCGAACGATGTACAGAATTAGCCACTTATCATTTCTGTTCCCAGCATTTTAAAAATCTCATTCCAAGAAGCTCTGGGTTCACTTTAACACTTAAGAAATGTCTTTGGAGTAACTAATTACCAGACTCTCTATAACTAGAATGACACAATAGCAGTGGAAAGCGAATTACCTAGATGTTTCCCTTTCCCTACCTCAGTTTTGTATGCAACATCAACTGTGTTAAGTGGACTTCATAAAAAGTGGAATTCATAAAAAAGAACTACTGAAATGATGGAAGGAGTAAATAGGCATATAGGACATTGTTAGATTTTGGATTTAGGACTAAGGTGATCTAAATCATTAAAATCGAGCCTATGTTTGGGTGTAAAACACATGAATTTAAGAAATGCATACTCTCATGGTTTGAGAGATTGTGTTCCTGCATATGGAAAAAAAACAGTTTCCTTAAATCTGTACACATACATACACATATATATGCTTGTTGCATATGTATCTCTGTATTTTATCTCATGCTGTAAAAACAAAGGAACAATTAGGTGTTAAAAACCCCCAATTTTGTAGTATTGCTCAGGAATAGTACTCTTTGTGGAAAATGTGAGAATGTAATAGGTGTGATCCATCACCAAAACAAATACACCTTGTATGTTGATCTAGAAATAATGTGAAAACAATACCTAGATTGTGAGAATTCATCTTTGATCTGCTCACGACAGAATCATCCTGACACTAATGAGTTTCTCTGTACAATGTTCGCTGTGGAAACAGACATGAAATATTTAAGCAGTCACTGTGATACCATCACAAGACACCTCAGCAGAGACCTCCTTTTTTGATACCTTTTTTCAGCTAGATGTTTGAAAAAGGTAATGAGTTCAAACTGCTGGGGGGAGAGGAACATGCTGGAAGTTTCTGCATTAGTTACTAACAAAAACTTGTTCTTGCAGTCAAAGAAATAGCTCATTTTGTTGAAGGACAAAAATGATGCACACCGTTCATACAGAAATATATTTACAATTGAGTGAGACTGATGGCCCAAGGTTGAAGTGTTCCACCACTGTGATTAAGTGCAGACTATGCCACAGGAGGTTCAAAATGCAGGAAAGGTAATGGCATGCTATCTATGGAAAAACTGTCCTGTCTATTGAGATAAACATTTATTGTGTATTATGTGCAGCTACCCAGAGGTAGCTTTCTTTGAGGCATTGGGTTTTTTGCATTTGCTGATGCATTGAAAATGATCAATTATTAAAAATCAATCTGATTTAGCACCTTTCAAAAAAAAATCTCTGTTCATTCCATCAGAACTAGCAGAGTACATGCACAAAGCAGTAATAAAATTGGTTTATTTTGCACTCAGAACCATTTACTCTTGCATTTTATAATTTATGCACTTTACACCGAAATAGATTAGATCTGTTAAACAGAGCAATGGCATTTCCACTGAGAAACAACTGCTTGGATATCTCTCCTATGGTCACCTATAATTACCCAAATATGTCTTAAAGAACATGTCGGCATATGGTTAATTTTGTGTTTAAGATTGTGTACCATTAACTTGGAAATAATCTATGTAAAATTAAATGCTCAAGTGTCTGGAAAATTGGACATTAAAGATATTCTGCAGCTCAGAATGTGCTCTAAAATTCATTGTTTATTTTAGTATTTTATCCTATTTTTATCAGCTTTTGTCGTTTGCTTTCCAATGGACTAATATTTCATAACAACTCTTTTGTAAGATTATCTTACAAAATTATTGATTTTTGATTGTTATTTGATTTTCCATTTATGCCATCACATGTGACACTGTTTTATAGTCTATAATGAGATAAGTATTATCTAGGAAAAACACATGGAGATCTCACTGCTCACTGGTCTGTATCCGTGATAGAAAGGGAACATTTTGAACTGGATTTGTCTGACAAAATGTAGACCCTAAAATATAGGCTTCTGTGTCTGAAATGATCAACTAAACTTCCTTTATAGTCAATGGAAACAGGAAGGCACTTTAGAATGAAATTAATATGATATCACCTAAAAGTGCTGATGTATTAGACAAGTCACACCTTAAGAGAGCTTTTTCTCTCAGGTGACTTTAAAAAACATCAGAAACAACTTTCTTGGGTGAAGAAATCTTCTAAATTTATGTGAGATGAGATCTGTATTTGAAGACTGACAACATGCCAAGCAAAAAAATGTTTCAATATTGGCTGAAAATTGTATAACTGTAGTAAAACCATTAAAAGAGTAGCATTTTATAACAATATACTGCATATTTCATGTCACATAGGAAAGGCTACCCTTCTAACCTTTGACCCAGATAAAATATCTCATATTGTAAGTTAGCTGAAAAGAAAAAAGAAGTAAAATTATTAATCTTTATTTTACTCTGATAGTAATATATATAGATATGTGTGTATATACATATATATGTGTGTGTGTATATATATACATACACACATATATATACTCATGCACACACACGTCATTAATATAATTTGCTAAGGTATATCAAATTGCTATTCTTGTTTTCCATTTTTGGTTGCAAGCACTTTCTAGTCCCCCACAACTCTGACAATATGAAAAACACCTTGTGTATGAAACTTGTTTTTCACTGACATCCAAGTTAGCTCCAAACCCAGCATTTTCAAAGCACCCTGCTCTACTTCATAAGGAACTCAGAACAGAGCAGCTGGTGTGAATCTGTGAGTGCAGCATCTGTAACATCTGTGAACAGTACTGAAAATACCAAATGAGAAACTGTTAGAGGGGAACTGTAAATCTGTATGGAAAGGTATTGCTGACAGCTATACCCTCCTTTCATTTATGATGAGCATGCTTATTACTAGGTTCTCAAGGAAAATACAAATATCTGTAGCAGACATAAAAGGGTTCTGCTGAAATTGCATTGCAATGGTATCATAGAATCACAGATTCACACACTAGTTATGATTGGAAGGGACCCTTAAAGCTCATCCAACCACCCCACAAATGCTTTCAAAACTTAGGAAATTACATGTATGGCAGTCAAAAGAGCCTTAATTCTTATGTGCTGAAACTTTATCTGATAGAGTCGTTTCTTTTATGGTCACATTTTTTCCTACATTTTTTACCACATGCCGATCTCTCATTTAGATAACAGAAAGGAAAGCTTGTGAAACAGAGAGATCATTGATTGATATTTGATTGCATTTTATTAATAATCAGGTTTTAAGTCTAGCTTTTTCCTTTTGTTACCCATTATCCAAACTCTGTTTCAAAGTAAGAAATAAGAATTTCCTTATGTACTTTTTATGGCATTCATTGATTGCTAAAGGATGAAGTTTTTCAAAGATGTCAATACATCACTTGGCATAACACCACTTTTCCATTTTATCTCCTCAGTCAATAAACTAAGGTAGATGTTAGAATGAGCACAATAAAGTTCTGTCCCTATTTAAACAATTAGTTCCTTTTAGTTTTTGCACCTTCCTTTTTTTTTCCAATATAAAATGTAAGATAGAAGCACAGATCTGAGTAATTTATGTGACACCATGCTTTTGTCAGAATTTCTGCCAGAAAAAAAAAATCCAGGTTCTTAAGTCAGTCATAAGCAGCACATAGACTATAGGGATCCAGGGAAAAACAAAACAAAACAAAACAAAACAAAACAACAAACCCCAAACAGTTAACTGTTTTGCCTAGGATCACATGGACTTTCATGGCAGAGTAACAAGTTCTTGAAAGACTGCTCAATATTTTGTAGCTAGCAATATGAAGAACTTTTGTTAATTATCTCCTAAACGTCCCCCCAAAATTGCTGCTTATACACGTTCTGTCTCTGAATTACTATTCATTAAAAAGCCACTTATATGTACAATAAATAAATATGAAACCTGTAAGATATATGTATTTACAGTAAAGAATCACATACAGAATCACTTGAAGAATGGCAGGGGCTGACAGGTTCCTGTGCTGTAGTTTATGCCCATTGCCCTTTGTCCTGTCACTGGCAGTAACTGATAAGAGATTGGCCTCATCCTCTAGACATCTACCCTTTAGATATTTATAAACATAGATAAGATTCTCCTTGTCCTCTTGTTTTCCCTCTTGGTTTTGATGTGGGGTTTTGTTGTTTCATTTCAGCTTCATTTCTTTCTTTTCTCCTGTTTCCTTTTCACATCTTCCATTTTATTTCTGTAGTTAGTTGTGTTTTATTTAATGGATTCGTTTCTTTTAGTTTAGCTGAAATCTGAGTTACTCAGTGTCATGCTAGCTTAGCCACAAAAGCCTCTTACAAGACTGGGAATAAAGGCAGACAAAAATACAGGTATTGTTTTTATAAACAGGTATTTAAAATGCTGAAGAAATCTTGTAGAAAGCAAGGAAAGTTAATTTTACTTGAACACTAGCACCTGAAGAACAGTCACAAAAGTGATTGATTGCTACACAAAACGAGCCATTATAAGTTACATGGATTAGTGCATTTATTTACTATATTATCTTCATTCTTCTTGAATTTTCCAAGTAAAAACATAAAAATATTCTTTCATAGATAGGATATTAAGATATAGAGGGTACACATAGTGGCATTTTTTTTCATATTTCGGACCAGAACCTGAGTTCTCAGGGACCACATTATTGCTCTCTTCTCAATGTAGCCTTACATTGAGAAGAGAGCAATACATACTTTTACTTTATATTATTAAAATTCAGTACATTTAATAATGGACTTAAGAAAACAAAATTAACTTCTTAGGGAAAAAAAAGAAAAAAAAAGAAAAGGTATCTCTCTTTTTTCCTTTATTGCTATCTACAGAAGGACCACAAAAATGTTGCTATTACTGTTCACCTGTAGCAAAACAATAAAATTCAGAAAAGTGAGATGTAGTTCAGAAGAAGAATTCTGCATATAGATTATATTTCCCATAAGAGAGAGAGAGCTGTGTGACATTGTTTTTGCTATGCTGATCACAGTTTTTGTTGTTAAATCAGTTAATTTATATTCGGAAATTCCAGTCCTTCAAGAAGCAGGGTTTATAGAAGACTAGTGGGCTGAATTTAAGCTACTGTAACACAAAAGCTTTAAAAATACACTCCAAGAATTTTTATTCCTTTGCCAAACTGTGTGGTATTTGCTTAAACTGCATTTAGGATTATGTCCATGCAGCCAAATATTCTGATTTGAGTCAAATCTAAATTAAAACAATAAATAATTATTTTTACTTTCTCTCTTCCTTTCTGCTCTCTCTATATGTATATTCATATGCACTTACATACATATGAAGACAAAGTTGTTAAAAATGTTAAAAGTTTTCTGCTTTCTTATAACACTTTTTAGAAAACTGGGTTCTAAAAGATGCAATGCAACTATACTATATTTACAATGCCATTATATCATAATTATATTTATATTATATTAATAAATAAATATTACTATATTATTTGGGCAACATAAATGTGCATTTTAGAATTAATTGGGTAAATGTTCTGCACTGTAGAAAAACATAGCTAATCAGAATTTATATCACTGGAAAAAATCACAAAGCAATCATTCTTAAAGGCTTATCAGGATACACACAAGTTAGGAAATACAACTCTAAAAACATGTCCCAGTAAGCACTGGGAAATTCAGTGTCCAGTAATCCTCTGAATCTCTAGCTACAGTTCCTGGTCACAGCAGCTGCTTAGCAGCAGAAAAATGGTGCAAACAGAAGCTATACTGATATGTTAAGTTTCCATTATTTTTCCTAAGCATTTCATTTAATCTTAGGTACCAACATATAAATTTGCAATCAGTAGAGTTGTGACAGGGTGTTTTTTCTTTCATTGTTTTGTGTTGAGGACATTGGTTCACAGGGAGACAGAACTATTCTTTAACTACTTAGAAATAGTGGCCTTAGCCCTGGGAGGAAAAAGAAATTAAAAAAAAAAAAAAAGTGGAATTAAGAAGTGTCTAACACAAATGGCATTTCTGTATCTTGCAGAGATTTGTACACAACCAGCTGGAGAAAAGGCAGACAAAGTCTTGGGAGAAATAGATAAAAACACTAGTTGATGACCTGTCACAACAATATTTCCTTTCCTCAGTAAGATGATTTTTGGAAGCTGATATAAAGAGATTAAGATGATGGATGATGACACAGCCTAAACAGTATGCAGTATTTCATTTTTCATATGTTTAAGCCTGAAAGTCACCTGTAACTTTTTCAATCTTTTCTTTTATATTTTTTTTCCATAAGCATACTCAAACATTAGAACAGGTTGACCAAAGATTTTCTGGTATCTAGAGCCTTGAAGATTTTAAAAACTCAGCTGTAAAGGTCTCCGAGCAACTTGATCTAACTGGACTTGCTGTGAGTGGAGGGTCCAACTAGGATAACTTCAGACATCTCTGTAACCTAAAATACTCTATGATTCTGTTAAAGGAATCTATGCTTCATCCTTAAAAAGAAACCCTCTTACTAGTTAAAATAGTAATAGTCATTAACTTTCTAGCTCTGTGCATGAAGATTAGCATTCAGGTACTTCAGTATGACCTTTTTTGATTCAGTGCATTTTCATCTGTCATTCCACTAAGGTTGCTACATTTTTTATGCACTCTAGTTCCTGATCATATGAATTAAGTGTTCATAACCATTAAGTGTTCACTTATACTCCAAAGACACTTGCATTTTTATCCCTTATTTTTCTCACACTTTGTCTCTGACTCCAAGCCTCCTGTGCTGCTAAATAATAAAAACTGAAGGGAAAATATTGTTATCTGACCAGTGTGGCCAGCATGTCAAGGGAGGTGATTCTCCCCCTCTACTCAGCTCTGGTGAGACCCCACCTGGAGTACTGCATCCAGTTCTGGAGTCCCTATTACAAGAGGGATCTGGACAAGCTGGAACGTGTCCAGAGAAGGGCCACCAGGATGAGCAGAGGGCTGGAGCTCCTCTCCTATGAGGATAGACTGAGAGAGTTGGGGCTGTTCAGTCTGGAGAAGAGAAGGCTCCAAGGTGACCTTATTGTGGCTTTTCGATATCTGAAGGGGGCCTACAAGAAAGCTGGGGAAGGACTTTTTAGGCTATCAGGTAGTGATAGGATTAGGGGGAATGGAATAAAGCTGGAAGTGGGGAGATTCAGGCTGGATGTGAGGAAGAAGTTCTCCACATGATAGTGGTGAGACCCTGGAATGGGTTGTCCAGGGAGGTGGTTGAGGCCCCATCCCTGGAGGTGTTTAAGGCCAGTCTGGATGAGGCTCTGGCCAGCCTGATCTAGCGTGAGGTGTCCTTGCCCATGGCAGGAGGGTTGGAACTAAATGACCCTTGTGGTCCCTTCCAGCCCTGACTGATTCTATGATTCTACGATTCTAATATGAGATCTTTGATTCCTGTTGACTGTGAGTTGGTATAACTATCAAAATTAGGATCCTAATCTACAGCTTTCGACTGGAGCTGAAATTTGAGGCATGAAATTTGTTCTTTCTAGATTTTAACAGAGAAAATAGATTTTGGAAATCACATCACATTGGTTCTTTAAAATGTAACATTATACTGTCAATATTATTCTTATAAATGAAATCAGGTCTTTAAAAGTCTGTAAACCAGGAATTTGCACCAAATGAACCTGTTTTGAGTAAGCAGGTTTTGACCTTGCCAGTATTGTAGCACCACAGATTAGTTATCTTTAAACTAACTATTGTCTCCTCCTATATCTATATCTATATCATCTATATCTATATCATCTATATCTATATCTATATCTATATCATCTATATCTATATCTATACCTACATCTATATCTATATCTATATATATATATCCTCCTTACTTGTATATGCAGACATCGACATTGGACACCTCTGCTGGTGTTTAATGCACATTTTTTTGTTCATTGTATGTTCTGATTTATCTCATTGGGTCACTGCTTTGTAACCAGGTGCTGTATGAACTGTTGGTGCTACACAGAAATATGAACTCTGATCTCAAGGACTCTGATCTTAAACCCCACCAGAATCAAAGGGACTGTAACATCTGAAAGAAAGAAAGTTCCTGACAGATAAGTCCTTATAGACTCAGAACTCAGCCAAAATTATTTTCATTTCATGGAAAAGTGACAGATTTTCTCTCAAAATAGCAAAACTTGCACAGTATGATAAATAATACCTGGACAAATACTTTATGAAAAGCCATTCCATGTGGTATTACAGTCAAAGGTGGTGTAATGCTATCACTGTGTAGCTGGTACCCCATGGAAAAGCAATAATGAGTAAAAGAGGTGTGTCAATAGCACTAATTAAGCAGGGATATAAAGCTGCTGAATGATGTAGAAGTAAAAAATTAAATTCAGGAAAAATGGATCCAAAGCAAGCAGATCAGAGAGAAAAAGAGCTGAGGAACTGAAATGGAACAAATTATTTTTCAGAGATGATGGTGCTTGACAAAACTGGTCATTTTGGAGGGAAAAATCAACCATGGATTCAAAGGAAAAGAATGTGGTAGCAAAATTAGATTAAATATGTACACATATATATCTCTACCTATCTATTTATATATATATGAAAGTAAGATGGAAAATGTAAAAAATAAAAAAGATAAAAGAAAAAAAAAGAAACCAACAACTGTCATCTTGAAATTTCCAGCACTGCAGTGATACAGGGAAACACAGAAATGATAATTCTTTAAATTATTATTATTTTTAAAAGGTGTACTGAAATAACTGCAAAGTTGGACATATTATAACTGTGAAGGAGGAAAACCCAGGATCAATGGATGCCAGCACATATAGTTTTAGCTAATTTTAGGCATATAAATCTTAGTTCCTGACAGACATTGTTAAGCCTTATCTGCCTTTGGGTATCTAAGCCAAAAGTTGGATTCTGAAAGAAATAAGCAAAGCATCTCAATTTTGGACACAGATACAGGAATTTTTGAGCTCATATAGTTGTGAATGCAAGCCTGTAAAATCCATCCTGCTGTTTGGTGACATTATCATAAAAATGGCACCATGATTATAATCTGCTTATAAAGAAATGGACTGTGTGTAATTGGAAATGGACTAACGAATAACCCAAGTGTATTGGGCTGTAAACTCACAGGTAGCTTGTAGCCAGTTTAGAATATTGTACTCATCAGCTTATCTTTTTTAACACAGGAAATGCCTCCTGCTCACAATCCCTGATTGTAGCTCATTTAAACTGCATTTACGTTGTTGATTCTTTTGCACTCATTTCTGATATACACAGATATTATTAAAAACCATCACGTGCATCTCTAGATTTCATAGTGCCTTTAAGAAGAGCATTAGAACAAAAATTTAGTTGTTTCTTTTTGAAGAAGATTGTTAGAGAGAAAAACACAAGAGAATGACAAAAGGAAGGAAGTGAAGAGTAATATGGATGGCTGCAGGTACATGGCAGACCTGGATCTCTCTTTAGCCATAACTCTGTAATCCGGCTCTGTCAGGCTGGAATGGCAGAGTGACAATGGTGATAAGCATAGAGTATGAGAACTGCATGCAGCATTTACCTTCCACAGGTCAGTACAAATGTGATTCCAAAAGATCAAAGTGAGCCAACAGCGTGCACTTGCAGCCCAGAAGGCAAATTGCACCCTGGGCTGCAGCAAAAGAAGTGTGGACAGCAGATCTAGAAGTGATTCTGCCTTTCCACTCTGCTCTGGTGAGACCTCACATGGAGTACCATTTCCAGCTCTGGGGCCCCCAACAGAAGAAGGACATGGGCCTGCTGGAGAGGAAGGTCATGAAAATTATCAGAGGGCTTTATTATCTCTCCTAAGAAGACAGGATGAGAGAGTCAGAGCTGTTCAGATTGGGGAACAGAAGACTCTGGGGAGAACTTAGAGCTGCATTTCTGTATCTGAAAGGGACCTGCAGGAAAGCCATTTAGAAGGGCTTGTAGTGATAGGACAAGGGGCAATGGTTTTAAACTGGAGCGGGGTAGATTTGGGTTAGACACAAGGAGAAAGTTCTTTACAATGAGAGTGGTAAAACGCTTGAACAGATTGCCCAGAGATATGTCTGAGGCCCCATCCCTGGGGACATTCAGGATCAAACTTCATGTTACCCCCCCCCCCAAAAAATTAGTTAACGATAACATTTTAGTACCTCTCTTCTAGGTATTTACTTCTGTGAGCCCTCAAGAAAAATTTTTATTAATTTTTTTTTTTTAAAAGACTTTTAGATGAAGTCTTTCTAAAGCACATCAGTCAGCTCAAACAAGTACATTACTTTTTCAGTGTTGTCTATTTCATATAGGGATTACAACTGAATGAAATAATATTGTCAAAATATAAATGATCTTAAATTTGTGTTTGTTTAGCCTCCTGAATATGATATGTGGAAAATATTAAGTACAGGGTCAATCACACAGCAACTCTAAAACTTAAAGGAACAATGGGCACATTTCTGTTGGAAGTGGTCAAACCTCACCACCCACAGTCCAAATGGCAGGTCTGGGATGGAAGCAATGTACTTCTAATGAGCAATCTTTCTCAGCTGAGAAAATTGCCTCCTGGTTAGGCTGGAGCCTTAAAGCTAATTTGGCAGCCAAAGTAGTGTTTGGCAGCCAAAGTAGTGTTTGGCAGCCCAAATAGTCTTTGAATAACCTGTGTGTTTTGATTAGCAAGTTCTTCAGAAACACAGGTATCACTCAGGTTGTGTTTGCTGATGTTCAAATCCTCTCAAATAATCAAATGAAACTACAAACATCAGATCACCCACTTACAGAAGTATGGATTCTGTTCACTCCCCATCCTGATCAATATTGGTTCAAAGGTTGGTGACTTCATGTTACACAGTCCAAAAAGTGATGATCTGTTACCATTTCTTCACATTCAAGATTTTTTTCTCTCGCTGCTCAGATATGTACAAATCAGTTCTGCTGCTGCTCCATGGCTGATGCCCAGTGAATACTGGAAGTAGTAACCTGTTGCTGGTATTAATGACTTTTCCATCCTACAGTAAAAGTGTTCCTTCAGGTAAATATGACCACTCTTTTACCTGAAACATACTTGTGTGCATTGTTATGCAATAAAATGAAATACATGTCAATGGAATTTTTTCTTTTATTTCTTTCATTCTCTCATAAGAATGCATGCTCATTGGTAGTATGAAATACTAGCATCTCCCACTTATTGGTAGTTTTCTAAGAAATGCATTACTGCAGGGGAAAAAAAAAAGGATGTAAGAAACCAAAGTCTCTCATTATTGTTGATCAGTACCTTGCATATGTCCACTATTTCACATAAGATGTGAGTATGCCTGTGTGTACATATACAGATTCTTTACAGTAGAAGAAAACGTTTATTTATGTTAGAAATCCTGTGTCACTATCAAATAGTATCTGCCCATCTTACAAACAGAAAAATATCAAATTTATCAAAATATTTTCTTCTCTCTTTAACTATTGACATAATTCAGTGGTGTTCTTGATAATATTAGATTAACAATTGGACTCGATGATCTTAAGGGTCTTTTTCAAGCCAAATAATTCTATCATTCTATGATTACATTTTAGTGTGCTCCTGAGAAAGTACCTGAGGAAAGAACTGCATGACAAATTTCTTACTGGGAGCATACATGAATGTGCTTTATAGCAACAAAATCTTGCACGAGTGTTTCATAAACAGCAAGAGCTGTATATCTTGAAGAATGAGTTCCATCACGTTAGTGATTTCAAGTTTCAGGTTTTATTATCATCTTCTGTTGAATTTTCTTTGGACATGATAATAATATATATCAAATTAATATCCATGCAGCAGAAGCAATTTCTTAGGAATTTATTAATCCTTGAAATTGTCATTAGTATTATGAACTTTCAGTGTGTTAGTGCTTTTTATTTTGCAACAAATTCTGATAGTTTACAGCCTCAAAAGAAGATAGGTACTGAGGAGTTTTTTAAAATATTGAATAAACTATATTTATATTTTCTTATTGATATACATTTATTATATTTTTACAATTTTCTACAGCACTTAATAAACTCAACTAGCTCTATTAATTTAATTAAAATCTGTTCATCAGCTACAGAAAGTAGGATTTCATTTTAGTACATAACTGTAGAGGGGAATATCGATCTATCTATTGATCTATCTACCGATCTACCTTTTGATCTATGGGGAAGTAGCTAAATATATTCTGGTTCAGTCCTACGACATCAATCACCTTGTCATGTGGGAAAACCAAAGCAGAAAACACATGCACATCTTTAAAAAATTCTTGTTTTACTTTACTCAGCTGTACTGTAAAAGATCACACTACATCTAACTACTGTAGCAAAATACAGTGAATGTGAATGAAGAAGCAAAGCTTTTTGTCTCCCAAAGGGTACAGAAGAACTGCTGCAGACAAGCAGTGACATTGATCAGACGTAACATCCTTAAACTAGAGACATTATTAGGGCATTTCCTCTCTTTCTTTTTTCATTCCTCCCTCCCTCTTCGTGTAGAGATTGTGACCATCATTTAAATTCCTTGTTACTAGGTTTGTTTTGGCATGTATTTTTTTTTCTCTTGTTACAGAATAAACTAGCTCTGTCCAGCTTTCAAGGCTGCATTCCTTTAGTGATATGTGATTACCTGTTTCTGAATTGCATCTTTATCTCCAGAGCCCTTAGTATCATCTGTGCCTGCATTCTGAAAGCTTCTGTTATTATCTTATGCTCACACACTTAGGGCACCATGTTACAACCTACACTGTATCTTTCTTGATAAGTAAAGTGTGTGTGTGTGTGAAATTATAATGATGGTTTTCTTGTATTCTTGTATTCTATCACTATCTGCTGTCCTGTCAGTTTTGTTCACAAGTACTTCTGGGCATAAGATTGAGGACTGAGTAAATAAAATCATGAAGAAGGAAAGGATTTCTGAGGTTTTGAGTAAGTAGAAAACTGTAGAATGAGCTGATCTGTAAAAGGCAAAAATGTTTGATGAGGATGCGTTTTAGCTGTGGAGATGGTACAAACAGCAGCACACCCCTTGGAATACACTAAGGTCCTGCTAAACCTCTTCCGCTTGTATTTTTCCCTTGTACACTATCATGGAGCCAGGATGTGGTCATGATCCAATTTGACATACGTGATTATAACCCAGGAAATACCACTCTCTCTCACTGCATATACAGATACTAACTGAGCAGATACACACTCCACAACTCTGGACTGCTTAGTAGACTATGAGAAAACTAAGATGTTGATAAAGCTTCACTTTAGTGGAGGTTCTAGAGCTATTTAGCTGCTAAGTCATATTTCATAATTATCCCCTACTCAATGAATGGACACTGCTGTTGCACTAGTTCACTCAAGTTGCACCTGTAAAATCACCAGGTTTTGCTACAGCAAAATCCTTTTGCTACAGCTGATGAGCAAATTCCTTCAGCAGAAACTTTTTCCTTAATTTTTCTCATATTTCAAAATCGTAAAAGTAGATACAATTTCAAATCTCAGTATGAGATGATAAATGAAGTGATTACAATTTGTAGTTGTAATACTGGAAGCAGATGGACAGCCATGTGGTTTATTTCACATTGCTCATTGTAATAATTTTTATAGCAGCATTTGTTTTGTCAGCGGCACATATACTACTAATAATATTTGGAGTATTTCACAAGACGTGCAAGCAAAGGTGTCACTTGATTGTGAAGACAAAACTCCTTCACAGATTGTCATAGAGATATTTTTTTTCCTAAATATCTCAAGACATCCTGTTTAATATCTTGATGAGGAGATTGAGAGCACCCTAAGTAAGTTTGCAGACAACATCAAGTTAGGTGGGAGTGTTGGTCTGTTGGAGAGTAGAAGGCTCTTCAGAGGAACCTGGGCAGGCCAGAATGATGGGCTAAGGCCACTCATATCAGCTTCAACAAGGCGACGTGCTGACTCCAGCACTTGAGCCACAATAACCCCATGCAATACTAGAGGCTTGGGGCTGAGCGGCTGGAAATTTGCTGAACCGAAAGGGACCTGGGGGTGTTGATTGACAGTGGAGCCAGCTGAACACCAGCAAGCACTGTGCCCAGGTGGCTAAGGTGGCCAACAGGATCCTGGTCTGTGTTAGAAATAGTGTGGCCAGCAGGATTAAAGAAGAGATTGACCCACTAGTGAGGCCAAACCAGGAGCACTGTGTCCAGTTTTGGGAGAGGCATCAAGGTGTGGGAGCATGTCCAGAGAAGGGCAACAAAGCCAGTAAAGGGTCTTGAGAATAAAGCTTATGATAAGTGGCTGAGGGAGCTGGGGTTCTTTAGTCTGAAGAAAAGGAGACTGCATTGCTCTCTACAACTACCTGAAAGGAGGCTGTAGAGGGGTAGGGGTTGGTCTCTTCTCACAAGTCAGAACTGATAGGACAAGAGGAAATGGCATCAAGTTAGGCCAGAGAAGGTTTAGGTTAGACATTAGGAAAAGCCTCAATACTAAAAGGCTTCTCAAAGCCTGGAACAGGCTGCCCAAGGAAGTGGTTCAATTGCCATCCCTGGATGTATTTAGAAGCTCTCTAGATATGGTGCTCAAGGATATGTTGTAGTAGTGATCCTGGTAGAGTTAGATAATGGTTGGACTTAATGATTTTAAAAGTCTTTTCTAATTATGGTGATTCTGTGATCTAGGAGTAGACATCTTTCTTTTCCTCTCACTTGCCTTGATGTTGACCCTTCACATAATTCATTTATGAGGTTCTTAAGGGTTCAAAGGCTTCAAAGCTTGAAGGAAAATGTGAAGAGCATCTAATTTTGTGCATCTTCCCAGTAGTATTTCCTGTCCTGTCCAACTAAATCTTAGTTATACAAAACACACCTTTCATTTTGCTTTAAACTGTAAATATATCAAAATTGGTCCAGACATGACAGAATAAATGGATTTTGTATGCTGCTTACCCAGGTGTGGAATGCAGAATTGGGAAATCAGAAATCAGTGAATTGACAAACTGAGCTGAACTGGGATCTAGGCAACTGAGAATTTGTCACTCACAGTTGTCATGTTCCTTGCTAAAGTGAGACAGAGGAAGAGAAAAAGGTGTTTCTGGGATAGAGTGAATTTGCACTATACATTACAATTTGTGTTATCTATAGGTTGATGTATCTCAAGTCTTCAATTTGAAATGTTTTATACATTAAAAAGTCGATAGCCTTGTCACTGGATGAAACCTACCCAAAAGCACACATGAGATAAATTGAAGTTAGTATCTGCCCAGATTTGGTGATTCTAGTATGCATTGAAAAGACAAAGCAGCAGACATAATTATCATGAGGGACCACAATCTGAAAACACTGATAGATGAGATCTGAACTACATCTACCCTCCTGTAATGGTTTGGATATGCAGTGGAAACAATCAAAGATAAGTTGTTAACAGCACTGCATCCTAGCAATGCATTTTGGACAGATCAGAAGGCAATGCTACTCCAGACAACCACTGCTAGTAGACTTTAGATAAGGTGCAAGTAAAGCAGATTTGGGATGTGTGCCACCAAGGTTATTGGCAAGTGTTGCTGACCACTTAGAATAAGACAATATAAAAAGCCGTAGTCAGTGGTGGGAACACATCCATAGACGGTGGTGGTCACAAAGGGGAGTGGGAGTCCTCGTACAATTCAAGCATCATAGAGGTTATCTCATAGAATCATAGAATCATAGAATCATAGAATCAAGAAGGTTGGAAGAGACCTCAAAGATCATCGAGTCCAACCTGTCACCCTAAACCTCATGACTACTAAACCATGGCACCAAGTGCCACGTCCAATCCCCTCTTGAACACCTCCAGGGATGGTGACTCCACCACCTCCCTGGGCAGCCCATTCCAATGGCCAACCACTCTCTCTGTGAAGAACTTTCTCCTCACCTCCAGCCTAAACCTCCCCTGGCGCAGCTTGAGACCGTGTCCTCTTGTTCTGGTGCTGGCTGCCTGGGAGAAGAGACCAAACCCCTCCTGGCTACAACCTCCCTTCAGGTAGTTGTAGATAGCAATGAGGTCACCCCTGAGCCTCCTCTTCAGGCTAAACAATCCCAGCTCCCTCAGCTGCTCCTTATAAGTCTCCTTCTCTAGACCTTTCACCAGGTTGGTTGCCCTTCTCTGGACATGCTTAATGTTCTTTTTCTAGTGAGGGACCCAAGACTGAACACAGTATTCAAGCTGCCACGTCATCAGAGTGAACTACAGGGGCACAATCTCTTCCCTAGCTCTGCTGGCCACATTGTTTCTGATACATGTCAGAATATACTGATACATACAGAATAAGAAAGAAAATCTGAGAACATTTTATGCAGCACAAGGGAGAATAATACTGACATATCTGAACTAGCTCTAGAACTGAAAGCAAATGGCTTGATGATGTATTTGAGCTAATATTTGGGTGCTGTATTGCACTAATACAGCCTTCTGGCTTGCAGAACTGAACGGTCTCAGTACAGCATTAGACCAACTTAAGCAGAGCTTGAACCATTTCTTGGCATGGATATATTCTTAGGAACATTATTGAAACAGGAAAGAGGATATTTCACAAAATAAATATACAGTGTAAGAGGTACAGCCTGAATAAATGTTATGTCAAATCTTTTCTACTGTTATAAAAAAAGTGTGTGAAGGCAAGACAGAGCAGCACTTATGAAATGAAACAGTGCACTTATGCCAATAGTTCACACATTTTGATGTCTAAAAAATGCTTTGTAATCCACCATGAGCTTAGTTCCAGAACATTCTAAACATAAAAACTCTAGCAAGTAAATAATTAAAAGGCAGACATGCCTTCCCACATGCAAATATAGGCTGCTTTTTGTTTTTTGCACTTCTTTGCAACATTAACTCATACACCATAAGTTAGATTTAATAGTTTTTCCACCACCTTGAGTGAAACTCTGATCCCATGGATCCTATTCTCTGCTCTCTTCCTTGATGCTGTGATCTGACTAAATTTATCTTAATCTATGCTGTCACAAAGGCAATCACAGTCCTGATTGCAGGTCCAGGTTCATCCCTCTCGTTTAAGTAGGAAATAATGGGTGTTACTGGCTCCCATTATAAAAATAGGAGAGAGACAGGCACTTCAGTAGGCAATTCATCCTGCCTAAAATTAGAATCACACTTAACTGTTAGAACATGACATTAGATACATACATTTCCATCTCAGGCAGTGCAACTGCATGTCTGAAATTAGCTTTAATTAATTTCACTCTTAAAGTTTCTCAAAAGTCTACAAGAACAATCCTGTTAAAGGATCTTGGAACGTACATTCCAAGGAAAAAATCAATTTCTTAAAATATTTTTTTTTGCATATCGGGACCATACAAAAGATCCTTTCATCCAATTTAACTGCATGTAAATAATCATGTAAATTCAGAGTTCCTACCTTCATTTTTTCTCCCTTTTCAGCTGTTTATTACAAGCAGCTAATGTCTGTACTATGTGTTACATTACTCGTTGCATTATCAAACTTCGTTAATAAACTTCTTGGCATAGAAGCTTTGTTATTTTGTGGTCTAGGAAGCAGATGGTGTACTTGTCAGATTATCACTCCCTCTGAATAATGCCTCTTTTAAATGAGGACCACTGGAAAATAAATTTGCCACTTATAGGTGACTCTATGGCATTTATTTCTCTATTGTGAAAAAAACGCACAGGTATACAAAAAGTGATTTTTTTTAATGACCCCTGTAAGAGCAATTATATACAATCTAAAATAAAATTGTCCAAATCAGAGTTTTCACTTAATTTGAAGCCCATTTTCCTGCTACTGATCATACTGACACATGGTATTTATCCATGTACTGTTATTCCAAACCAAGTCTATTTAACAAGTGAAGTAACCTTATTGACTTTATTTGTAAATTATTTCAGAATAAATCTCATCTACAAGCCATGGGAACTAGACAAATGGATGCAATATGATGCTGAAACTTTCAAAGTAGTTATCATCAACAGTTTGATCTTATCCCGTTATTCTGCAACATAATTAGCATATTAAATCTAAATCTAAATTAGGTGTCACTGTAATTCCAAATTCAATCATCATGAGGGCTTCATCTGATAATTTCTTGTTGTATAAGTCATAGTAGCATTCCACTGCTGGTTCTGATTGACATAAACGTAATTCATTATTCAGAAAATATTTTCATTGCTTGGATTATGTGGAAAAGCCACAAAAATTGTAGTTTAATCATACTGATTTCAAAATAAAAGCAGCTATTGATTGAAATTTAAATATTAACATATGCTTATGATGTCATGAAATTTAATCAGATGATTATATCATATTTTGAATAAAATATTGCTATTATACTTCCTTTATTTGATTCTTGCCTGAGACAAGATTTGCCACATGAACAGATATTTGCCTTATATAAATATTTTTATTTGCTTATGTAAATATTTGCTGGATTTTGTTAATTGCAGCACAACTTGATGGTGATGATCAGCTTTCAAGTCAACTGCCAATACGAAGAAATGAAAAATACATTACAAAATGTAGCCCATTTAAATGTGTATGGAAGGTAAAAAATGTGTACAGAAGGTAAGTTTCAAAATACATATTTTACCATTCTCAGTATCCCCTTTCATTCTCAATTCTGTATGTCTGGTGATCTTTCATGCTGTTTGCAGCTTGCTTTGTTTCAAGATGACTCTTTGCACGAACAAGATTTGACCATAACGGCTCAGTCTGTCTTTTTATTAAAACAAAACAATAAACAATAAAAAACAATCTCCATTGTAAGAGCAGATGTTTAAAGGAAGGAACAATACTTCCCTCTGTGTCTCAATCTTCAGAATGTAATAAGAAAAATGATCTTTAAAAAGAGAAGTAGCAAGGCAGTGATTATAGTGGGGAAACTTCGAAGAAGCATGTGTCTATATGAAATGTAAATTAAATTCCTCAGTAATCAGTTCTATAAATATGGAGAGCTTGAGTAATTTTGTTTGCTAAGGTTTCAATTTGACACAGAAATCTGCTTTAATCCACAAGGCAACAAAGGCCGATGAGGCAATTCTGTAGCAAGGAAAGAAATCTGCTTGTGATGGTTTCTGCTATGGCTGGAAGAGCTGGTTGAAGCAGCCAAGACAGTTTTTTTGAAGGGGAGTCATCTATGTGTGTTTAAAGTTTCTGCTACCAAAACATTACAAGATTTTCTGCTACAAGCATTTTGGTAGCAGAAACTTTAAACACAGCTCCGTGGTTATGTGAAGGTATCACCCCAGAAGTAAAGAAAAATAAAACATAAAACCCCTGAAGTAATTTTTAAGCGTAAAGTTCTATTAATTGAATTAGAGTTATCCAACTATGAATAAGACCTATACTTCTATCAGAAGTCACTAAATCATGATTTTGTAACAGAGTTACAGGGTTACGGTTGTTTTCTGAGGTTTCTTTAAAGAGGAAATATTTAAGCTTTGTTCCTAATCTTGAAGCCCTCACTGTTCTGAATAAAAATAACACTCTTCTACAAGATCATCACTTCATTCTGGTCTTCTAAACATCCCATGGTGCTAAACATCCTGTGATAACAAATATACACTGTAGAGGTATGCATCTGAGCTAGCTATCCAGACTCTTGACATAGCCATATAATTTAGGATGCAATTCACTTCAATCTGAACTAGATTTGTAAAACAAATTCCTATTTATTGCCATTGGTAATGGAGGATGGTGAAGGGAACCTAGGTGATATACGTATATTCAGGGTTATTTCTGTGACATCCTGAGGCATCTCAGTTGGCACAAAGCACTTCTGAGGCACATGTCATCACATGATTAAGCAGGACTGGCAGGACCAAGAACTTTATCTTCGAGATGGGAAAAAGTGAACCCATCCTGCATGAAAGTGTGTCACCCCTTTCTGATCTTTTTGTTTTCCATAGCAGCCTATAACACTGTATTCCACAAATTAATTAGGAGGAAAAAAAAAATCCAGAAAATAAACCAAACAAAATCGAAGGCCTCCACTTAAAAATTCTTGCCTTTTTCATGAGAGCTTGTGACCTAATTATTTCATTTGCTGCTCTCAGGACTTGTATAGGAAGTTAGAACATGCACTACTCATGCAAAACCAAGTCAAGTAAATAGTAAGGCAACATTGATTTGGAAACCCTGGAATATGTTTAATGGAAATGTATATGCTAAGAAAAGCAGAAGATAAAAAAATGTGTACAGGGAGTAATGTTGTATTACCTCACTGGGCTCTACCTAACTCCTTACAAGATTCCAAGATCAGTTAAATCCCTCTAAGAATTCCAGACATACGGAAATAAAGGATTGATAAAAGGCTACATCTATGCTACACAGTGAATCAGTTCTTATGTGGATACTTTTTCACCTCCAGAAAAGTAACCACCTCTTTGAAGAGGAGGGTAAAACAGTCTATAAAAAAATATTTGTGGCAAGGCTTTCAGGAACTTCATAAAACAAGGGAAAAGTAGAATGATTGTTTTTTCCAAAGCTGTTAGTGCCAGTGAACTAGTTGCAGTTTGACTCCTGTAGAGAGACAGAGGTTTTATTAATTCCTTCCCATTGTCCTTAATTAGTTTGAAAATGGCAGTGAACTGTAGAGTCTGTAGATGATAGAAAATGTTCAGGACAGGCAAACATAAAATTTCCAGTACAGAATGACTATCAATAGAATGATGGATGTAACTGCCAGCTATGCATAGTAGCGTGCATAGGAGAAAACCAACCTCAACTATATTTACACATCGTCAGTCTCTAAATTAAATATTGCCTCTTGGGAAGAGGGTCTTTCAGCCACTATAAATGCTTCCCTGAAAACATCTGTCCTCTGAACATTAACAGTTGAAAATGGCAGAGATATTTCAGGTTAGTAGAAAAGAAATGAAGACAAGACAGACTGTTTATTTTTTTACTTCTTAAATCCCTGAAGCACCTAGAGGTGATATAATTGTGTGCAGTTCTGGTCACTATAAAAGCCAATTAAAACACACACATGTTCTAACTGCCTATACAAGACCACTCTTAAAAAAAAAAGAAAAGAAAGTACATTCTCTCTTTGAAAAAGGTGTTATGTACTCTCACTATGTAACAATCATCAAATATCTGTCCTAAGAAGAATATTGGACAGCATTTACCAAACAAAAACATTTTAAAATCAGGTCAAAGAACTTGTACCGAAGTCTGAAAATATGTATTTGTAAAAGCTTGGAGGTTTTTCAGAAGTTGATATATAAATAATTTTAAAATTACTCTTCATTTTAGACCACTCTGGGACACTTCAGAGCCTGAGATCTTCCCTCACAGATACGTCGATTTATAAATCTCAACATATTCTGATGGGCAGCCAGCAACGTAAAAACCTCTCTTTCTAAGACTGATTCTTCAAATGCTAAATACATAGACATAGCACATGTAGTCTAATTAACTGACTTCTATTTCATCCCACACGAGTCAATCTCTGTTCATTCTCTGTTTGTCTATCAAATAAGGAAAAATACAAGAAACAATTCCACAGCTAGAATTTAATGCTATGTTTTTCCTTCCTGTTGTTTTCAAAACATCTTGCTGTAGGATTTCGACTCATGCTACTTTCTCACATTCACCCACGGGAACTAATCCTCATTCAAGCTGCTTCCACACCTTCTTACACCTACTACCTGTAAGGCTTCTCCCTTCCTAAGGTTTTCATCCTGTCTTTCACTCTCCTTCCCAGCTTTCTTGCTTCCTTCAGCTATTTCTCTTGACATGATATATTTGGTGACCCTATAATTTTCATAGCCTCCCATGACATGTCTTTCTCCATTCCCCATTGAAGCCTTGTAGTGTCTACCAGCTCTGCTCTGCAGTCTGGATTTTATTTGGGAAGTCTATGCCTTCAGAATCACAGAGGAAATATCCCATCATTTCAAATGTTAATTCGTCCCCCTTCCTCCCCATGAATAAACTTGTTTATATGCCTATATGTTCGGATGTTCTGAAATTAGAGAAGAAATATGAAAATGATGATGTTTAGTAACATAACATTTATTTCTCTGCATTTGAATTAAAAATACCATTTAGATCATTTAGGCCACTGCTCACGATCAAAATATAACACTTTTAAGGTATTACCTAAATAGATGACTATCCCTACTGAGTATTTATTTTAACCTTCTCTATTACCTGAAAATGCACCTTCTGACATGCTGATAACAGATATCCCAATGTTTATGTGACTTCTTGTTCATTGCCTCCAAAACCAGTGCTCATGGAAAGACGTAAATTTTTGCCCAACAGTACCAATTACTATTATCTAGATGGTGTCCATAATCAAGAGTCAAAGTATGCCTGAACTGCAAAATTTTCTGTTCCTTTCCCTTCTCTGAATGATTTTAATGGATTGGAAATTATCTTCAAATAGAGGAAAAAAGCTTCAGGGATGCTTTAATCTCTTTCCATAGATAATAGCTGACATGGAATTGCTGTGCCAGATGGTATCACTAGTGTAGATTTACAAGCAGTCAAGAAATATTCCAAAGAATTTAGGACAGCACATTATTAGAATATAAACTATACAGATGAAGCAAACATTAATTTTCTGGATCTTCGAAAACTTTCTCTTCTCAGTACTGTCATATTTAAAATTTGGTAGTCAAATAATATCTTTACTTCAAGGTTATTATTGTTATCGCTGCTGTAATGAAAATTATATGGGAAAAGCATTTTGAAATGGTTTCATGTAGAAAGGGACTGGCCTTTCTGGACACATGAAATCTGCAATATTTCTAAATTACTTCCATATATCAAACTGTAGAAATAAGCTACTTGGTTAGAAGAAAATAAACACACAAACTTAATTTTTAAAAAATCAAATATTTAGCAATGGGTTCATCTCCAGAAAAAAAAAAAAAAGACAGCTTTTCAATATACCCTTCACAGTATGACTGTTGGAACATCCATTCCTCTCTAAATCTTTCTTCAGAGATGAGAAAGAGGATGTTTCATCAAGAAAAAAATAATTAAAAAAAAGTGAACCTGGGAAGGGCAAGCTTTTTATTCTAAAAGGAGAATTCAAAAGGGGAACTGAATCTTAAGTTAGACTAAAAATAGATGGTACTTGATTTGAGTTACTTGGTTTGAGTTGATTCTGTTGTCATTGATTACAAGTGAGTATGGGATATTTTATAGAGAGGTTAAGGAATGGGTTATGTATTACATATTGTTCTTCTTTCCTGTCTGTATTCTACATATATATTCTAATGTGTCTTGATTTGATTCTTCCCCTTGGTAGATCTGTCAGTGAAGAATGCTTTTAAGAAACAACATTAGTAAAAAAAACTCTACTCAGCTGCCTCTGGTTTTCTTAGAATTGCATAGCAACATATCTCCCATTGTCACAAAATACTTTCTGCACTCTGAGTCCTTGAGTGGGCACATCAAATCAATAATAGCTTAAGCATATGCTTAATCAGGCTAAAAAGCATATGCATTTTGAAACTGCTGTATAAATTCTTTAAAAAAGAATATAGTGGCTTTTCAGAGCATTACCTCCCTCCTGTCTCCCTGGCTACACTATTTCCTGAAGCATAAAAAATATTCATCTTAAAATTAACCCACACATCTAAGTCCAAACATAACTATTTGAATTGTGACATATTTTTCTTGACAGTAATAGTAACTTTTGGGGTTGGGTTTTTTTTCCCTACACTTGATAGCATCTGATATAACAGTAGAGGAAATGTTCTGTGTTCTGGCCTTCAAATCCTTCACAGTGAATTATGAAAGAGATGAAGAGAGTGTATAATGATTGTCTACTTGCCACCTCTTCCAAAACAAGAAAAAGCCATCAAGTGAAACTACTAGATTTTGAACACCCAAAGAAAATGGATCCTCATGGAAAGGTTTCTATGGAATGGTTTTGATCCAGCTTTAGAATTTTTCAGGTATTTTCAGACACCAAGGGGGTAAAACAGTATCTAAAAAAAAAATCAGTTATTCATATCTACTAACATATACCAGAATTTGTCTAAAAGAAATCACCACAGAAGCTCTATTCCAAAAACATGGTTTCAGTTACATTGGTTGAATTTTTTCTTCTTTTATTCCTGGATTTGAAAACCATAGAAACTCAGATCTGAGTTCCCCTCTAATTTTGTATTATATTGTAATGTCAGGGAGATTTCCACTTCCTATTATCCACTTTATCATAGAATCATAGAACCATAGAATTGTTAGGGTTGGAAGGAACCTCAAGGATCATCTAGTTCAAACTCCCTTGCCATGGGCAGGGACACTAGATCAGGTTCCTCAGAGCCACATCCAGCACAGCCTTAAAAANTCATGTCACTTCCAACGTTTTCTAGGGTATATGACTTATTTGGGGGGCTTTAAGAGATAGCCCAGGTAGTTTTTTACTTCTGTCTCCTCTTAAGGTTTCTGCTATAATTTCCTTGCTCCTTCCATGTGGACTAAAGCTTATGGGTATCTCAGCTTCATTAGCCAGACTCTCAATGCTCAAATCAGGAAGGTGCTAGAGGATGTTGAGTGGAATAGTCTGAATGGGAAAAAATACATATCAAAGAGAAGGGATATCGCTGTTTCCCCCACTTGAAAATGGTGGCAACGTCACAGGAGCAGTTCCAAGGTTCTTGGCAGTGGCAGGGAGCAGGGCCATGCCACGTAGTCTTCTCTAGGCTGCAGGCAGCCGCCTTCTCAGTCTGATTCATGGTCTACCCTAGATGCTGGCTGTGCTTCACATCTCGGTGTCTTTGCAGAGATTATTTTTCCCCCCAGATCGTTGCTCAAGTATTACATCTTTTTAAAAAGTACACTTATATCAATAAATAAAATGTTTGATTCTTCCAGTTACTCTGAAACAGATTAAAGAACTTTCCAATTTAATACAAGACAATCGTCTTGTATCTGCAAATCGTACTCTGAGAGCAATGAGGAATATTCTAATTATATGTACTGTATATTTATGTCTTTGTGCTTATACTTGAACTTTGGAATATGTATGGTTATAAGAATGATGTATACTGCAGCTGGTCGTAGAGGTCTGTGTTGGGTTTTTGTTGTGGGTTCTGTAAGCATTCCCTGCTCCAAGTCAAAGTGCCAAGGCCAAGTCAATCAGCGATAATATATTTAATAGAGGAAAAACTTCCTTGGTAGCTTGGAGCAGAGGACAGAAGTGAGGTGTGAAACAATTATTTGAACACCAATGTCAGTGCAGAAGGAGCAAGGGGTATGCTCTGGAGAAGAGGTTCCCCTGCAGCCCAATGGTGAGACTGCAGGCTGTCCGCTTGTAGTCCATTGAGATTACTGGTCAAGCAGATTGCAGCACGTGGAGGAACCCATGCCAGAGCAGGTGACTGCATCTGAGGAAGACCATGAAGGGAAGCTGGTGCTGGAGCAGTCTGCTTCTGAAGGACTGCACCCTGTGGAAGGGACCACCACTGGAGCAGCACATGTGAAGGACTCACATCAAAAAAGTTCACAGATGAAAAGGGGAACAGTGTGTAAGGGGTCCTCCCTTTGAGGAGGAAGGAGTGGCAGAGACAATGTGTGATGAATTGACCAAAACCCCCATTCCTGATCCCTCTGAGCTACTGAGGGGGAGAAAGTAGACTGTCTAGGAGTAGAGCTCAGCCTGAGAGGAAGGGAGGGGTGCAGGGAAAGGTTGTTTTAAGATGTGTCTGTATTACTCATTATTCTACTTTGATTTGATTGGTAAAGTAGTGTTTTCTTCTCCATTGTGTCCAGAAAAGTTCTCTTTCATACAGAAAGCTGAACCAAGTGCTGAACTTATCTTCACAGAAGACGTATATCAACACAAAGGCTTTGTGCTTCACTGGGACTATATTCATTTGTACCAACTGAGGTTCTAGATCAGCTAACTAGTGTTGATTACTGGTGGTCCTCAGAGCTTTCTATATCATGACCTTTTTTTCAAACTTGAGTACAGCTGATCTTCTCTGCTGTTTAGTGACAAAAGGTATAGATCAATTAGTTTATCTTGATGTTTATACACAGTGAAGATTAAACCTAGGTATTGTAAATATTTCCAGTTATGAAGAGTCTGTCCTTAGATCACTTCAGAGATCTTTTGTTCTTAGTAGAAAGCCTACAGGGTAACTTTAACAGAAGTAGTCATTCACCTGATATGTAAAGCTTAACCTGATTAAAGGTCTCTGATTATTTTTTTCACTATTTTCTTTTTTTTAGTTATGTTTTTAGACATACTGTTTGAAACAATAAAAAAACCCAAACAAACAAAAATTACATTTATAAATATTGTTGTGTGTGACTAATTCTTTACACAAGGGGGGAAATAATAAAAATATTTGTTCAAGACAGTGCAAAAAGAAAAATGAATTAAAGTTGACTCATTTTTTACTTTTTTTTTTCCACCTGGCATTTGAAAACCTATTGTCCCTGCTAAATATTACTTACATGCTTTAGCTGATTTGCTAGGAATGCCAAATAAGTGTAATTTTTAACCTTAAGTTCTTTTTATTGGTCAAGTTTGAAGTTTAGTGTCTATTACAGCAATTCACACATTTCTGCAAAAGCGTAAACTGGAAAAAAAAATCCAAACTGTTCAAGCAGCAGGAAATTGCACAGGAAATATGATGCCTCACAGGTGAAAGACAATGCCATTTTTCCCCCTTCTACACTTCAATACAATTGAAATTGATATTGCAGTCCAAAACTTCTCTTACAGAATGAAAGTGCTCATGTCACTGGTTTAGTATCAAACGTTATATTTCATTGTCCTGGTGATATAGCAGTGATCACCACTAACGCTAGAACAGTCCAAGAAGTCATAACTTGTTCAGAACAACAATTCCAATTTGATTTGGACTCTGACCTTAATGTAAAAATAAAGCCGTTGTGTATTTGCAGTAGTATTCAATACAAGTGTGGTGGGTTGACCTCTGCTCACTGCCAGCTGCCCACAAGACATTCTATCACTCCCCCTCCTCAGCAGGACATGGAGAAAATACAATAGAAAAGCACATGAACTGAGATAAGGAAAGGGAGACCACCCACTAATTACTGCCATGAGCAAACCAGACTTGATTTGGATAAATTAATTTGTTGCCAATTAATAACAGACTGTTAAACTTACAGAAAAAGAACAAGAGCTTCTCCCATGTCCTCTATTCAAAAGCCTATCCCAAAACCTTAAAATATTTTTGAGTGTATTTGTGTTTCTCTATTCCTTTGTCCATGGATAACCATGTAGTGATCTTTTTGTCGTCAACTCCAGTTTTGATCCTGCTAATACCACAGAAAATAATTTATCCCAAGTAAAATGTGTTTTGTGAATTGCAAAAAGACATGGCCTGTGATTTCTTTTCTTTTTCTTTGCTGTCACCTTCAGATATTCAGCAGATCAGAGCACACCATCATTCTTTACCATGCAAAACAGTAATCTTTGGGGTTTTTCTCTTCATTTTCCTTGAACAAACATCCATCTTGTATAATAATGTTCTGGTCACATGAATGAATTAGCCACAACTCAGTTATACGAAACAGAAAAAATAATTGTACTAGAATTTGTTTCTGTTTGTTTTATGACTCTTTGCTTTATAATTCATTCATCTGAAATATTAAGTCAATTTGATTCACCATATTCTCTATCGAATTTTGTTTATGAGTTAATTATTAGTTCCCAACCACACCCTCCTGGCCATTTAAAAATCATGACTTATACATCTGTGGGCTACATGATGGCTGCTGCCTACCCTAGTGAAATATTCCCTGGAAGATTCTCACTGAGAATGTCAGTGACCAGGACTGTTATTTTCTTGCTCTTGTTTGTGATCTCTAACTCTGCACAACAATATTTTCTCTTTCTTCTCTTTCTTTTTTTTCCCCAGAGCTGTTCTGTAGTCAAGAATTCATTTCTTCCTGTGTGTCTACATTCAGTTTTGAAGTAGCATGTTATTTGTTTTGCGTGAAGTATTTCCTCTTCTGTAAACTGACACTCTTTCTCTGAAATTTGTATGAGGTCATTAATGTCTACTTGTCAGGGCTTTAAACATGGAAGATTTGAGATTTAATGTCTTGCAATCCAGCCTGAAAAAAACAGATCCCTGAGCTGTGTTTCCATATAGAACGGTCAAAACGTAAAAAGTCTCAAAAACTTGTAACATTTCCATATATCAAAACATACAAAGGAAATTTTGTTTCCCACAGAGCATTTGCCTGTCTTTCATTGTATTATTCAAGTACAATCATGAATATATATAGAAGTCTTAGCATATTAATGGAACAATTATTTTATACTGCTGAACAAAAGAGCAAGTAAGCAAGAGATATTAAATAACATGTAAAATATGACAAATTTAAGTGGGTACAAATACAGAAAACAGTGATTTTCAAACTGAAAAGAAAAAAATACTGCCAGGAGATATACTGGAAATACTTTCAGATATCAACAAATGTGTTTGCATGTCTTTCAGCTCTGAACTTATTTTAAGAAACCAATGAGAGGACAGCAGACTGTCATCAACAAATTGTGGTAGTTTACACGGTATTAGGACAAGGCTGACCAAAATGACTCATTAAGAACATGAATTTGTAAAGTAAGCTTTTCCAAAGTATCAGCAAATAAGTGGAAAGCCTTGACAGTTTGTGAAATTTGATTAGAAGACTCAAGACACTTAATAATTCCTTTAATACAAAAAACTTTTCAAGTATAGGCATTTTTTTCAGCCAGTGTTGATTAAATTATAATAATGTTTTCCATTACACAACTTTTCATTTTCTTCAGTGCCCCAAGAAATTTAAATGCTTTAGGAAATACATAATGCAAACCTCTTTGAAGATCATACAATGAATCTGAGACTGAGTTGAGAAGAGAACCTGCATCTATACTTACATGACATTGTACAATAGCTTCAAAACCCTCACTCAAAAAACCTAAATTAGATAACTAAGGAAATAAGTATGAGTTAAAATGATTTTTGTACTTTCTTATAAAGGAAACTGCCTACATACCTGAAAGCACTGTTCTTTTTGGCTGGGTCTGGTGAGTGAAATGGAGTTGTTTTTAAAAAAGTTACATTAACCTTGAGTATAAAGTAATACATTAAAATAATTCCTTTGATGTTTTAATATGAATCAGTTGGAAAGAAAAGTAATACTGCAGTTCAAAAGGCTGAAAAAAGGAAATATTTGACCACTTATTCTGAAAACTGGCACAATTGCTGACAACTATTGAATAGTAACAACTCTGAAATAGTCTGTATTTTTTTTTAGAGAATTGCAACATTTTGTTTCATATTTTTAATGAATCTATGGAAGTGAGTTTCTGAGGACATCCTTTGTATAGTTCTGTAAGGCATCCATGGGAAAGTATTAACCTTAAAAAAATCTCTACGAATTACTGTAACTCCTACAAAATCATAATTTATTTTACTATTATTGAATGTTTTGTTTTTAAAATAAATTACTCGGTTTATTGTTTTGTTGTGTGACTATAGAAATAAAGAAACATTTAGTGAAACTACTTTTCTGGAATACATTTTCTGAATCACCTAATATCTGATTTTTCCTTTCCTCATAGAATTTTTCTGCCTAATTCTGTTGCTTCCCTAAAAAAATGTAAAAAACAAGGAAGGCTTTTTTTCTCTTCTTTCTTCATTTTAGATTTCTTTAGTCTCCTTTTGAAGGAGAGTCTTGTGTGAATATTAAAATCAATGAAGATGAGCCACAAGGGGAGAATATTTTGCTACTGGACAAAGGCTGGAGAATAAAATAGATCTTGGTTTTGGGTAATGATTTCTACAGATAAGGGGCATCTAATAAAGCGAGGATCTTAAGCACACGGGTACACAAATTTTTCCACCACCCTTGTTTAGACTAAATCTAATTTTTAACCAACTGGAATTAAATTACAAAACCCATACCAAATAAGGTATTTTAAGTGATACACTAAAAAGACAACCAATGAGGAGACACCTAAGAATCTCTTTTGGAACATTCAAGTTTCATTTCAACTTATATTAATGATGGATGCCTAAAAAAGGAAGGAGGCTTTTTTATTTGCAAAACACAAACAACTGTGGAAAGCTAAAAGAGAGAATATTAAAAAAAAAAATGTTTGCCTAAAAAACTGTTCTGTTCCATAAGAAAAAATATAAGTTCAGTAAGTTCAAATGTAAGTTCAGTTCAGTAAGAGAAAATGTCTCCTAATCTTATAAGAATAATCAACAAATAGAAGATACAGAATGATAAGCAAGTCTGTTACATGGAAAAACACCTAGAGGGCACAGATTGTGAGCTGAACAAGTCGATAACATTATGCAACCTTGAGAAAGGTACCTTGGGAAAAAAAGAAATTTCTGTCATCATAGATTTTAAAGAAAAAATTGGGCAAATGAGATTGGAGTGGACCACAGGGCCTCCCAATGCCACTTCCAGGTCTGCATATTTCAACTTCTTTGGTACACTTTGTAAATGTTGGCACAATTTATGGGAGGAAATTTGTTCTTTTTTGGTGTGACATCAAGCCCTGCTTCTAAAGCACAGGACAGATTCACATCTGGAATAACTTAAAGCACTTTCCCAGAAGCAACTAAACCTAATATATATATATATCTGATGAAATAATATCTTACCCAAACAGGACTGATATAAAGGTATATGTGCTGGGAAAGGTCACAGTTCGGGTCTAAGAAAAACCCAGTTAAGTCACTTTTCTACATCTAAATTGTTCTCTTCTTGCCTGAACTGAAACTTTATTATTAACAAATAATATGTTTTTTTTTAATTATTACATCGAGAATAACTACAAGTAATTATATTTCCTAAGTAGACAAACTCTTTTCCTCCCACTCTTTCTATCAAATTAAAAAAGCTATAGTACATTTTTACTGCTGCCTTTTCTTCCTGTTTCTATTTGCACCTACACATTATTTCAAGTTTAAGATTTAATCACTACCCAAAAGCACATGAATTCAGGAATCTACAAATTCAGGCAATCAGCAGCAAAATACATAATCTTCACTTTACATTTCAAATCCAGGGAAGTTCAGAGGTAAGAGAAAGCTTTTATTAACCAGTTAGTTGCCATTGTAAGTTAATCATCCAATAGATGTCACAAATATAACATGAGCTTTGGTTCTCAGGTTACAAGGAATCTTGGACTACAGCAGAAAACATCAGGTGCTGGACTGCATTAATGAGCAAATTCTAAGGAAAACAAACTGCAAGAAGATGATTTATTTTCACTTCCAATGTCTGCCATGTACAACTTGCCTAAATTAACTGCAAAACTACTTTTACAGCCAGTGAAGAGAGATGGACATTTCCACAGTGTGACTTAAGGTAAATGAGATGAATGAATATTCAAGAAAATATTTCTCTTCATTTACTTTAAAGGGAATACAGAGTAGCTAGAGAGATGTCGAAGTTCAATTTTTAGCCATGTAAAGTAATATGAGATGAATCTCTATGTCATGCCTCTATCATGGAAATAATCCTGGAAAATTATTGGATCTACAGTGGAGGGTTTAAAATCAATTAGGAAAAATGCGAACTGGGAAAATAGAACTATTTTAGGGTATGATAGTCCCTCCACAGAAGGCTCAAGCAAACTAATACCAAGAATGCTGCACTATTTCTGATGCAATTATGACACATACACATAGAAAAAAAATATCTCCTGCTGATGATTCATAGACATTTTCTTGGTAAGTATATGTGTGCAACTTACAACCATCTGGATAAAGGTTTTCATTTTTATACAGCATGAAGAGATTTTTTATTTAATACTTATTCTGCTCACTGATACGGTAGTGATGCAGTTTCTGTACTGTCTAATTTTCTGGAGTTTACAAGATGGAATCCTTAAAATATTCCTGTCTAGATCATGTCTGTAAAAGATAAAAGAAATCACAATATCTGGTCCATATTAAGGAATGTAAATAAGAGAGGTATGGAAGGATAGAGAATACTGCTGCAAACATGTTTCAGAGAGCACCTCGCCAATTTTTCTGACTTGAGTTCATCAACCTTTTTAGCATGATGCTCTCTACCTAGATTCTCCTATTATTCCTGTTTCTGAGGTCTTCTGAAGACCTAGATGTTTGCTTAAGTGATTAAATCAGAGTCTAAGTAGTTTTGAAATCCAGCTCTGGAGTTTAAAATAATTAGTAGATAATTTAAAAATAATTATTAAAACTTTATCAGTAAGGATAAAGAAAAAAACCCAAAGAAATGACATTAATTGCTTAAGCAAGTAGCTAGGTTTTAATTAGTATTATTAATAACAATAATAGCAATAATATCAACAACAACAAAACAAAAATAATAATAGTAGTAGTAAACAAAGTATTTCTCATCAGTCTGAAGTCTTCTGTGCTCTTTCATTCATGCTCTGTCCAAGATTCTACTCTATGCAAATTTACTTCACACATGATATATAACAAAATTCTTTGTCATATATGGAAATAAAAGTGTGGTGTAAGTTTTCCTGCACCTGTCATACATGTATGGCATGAAGCAATGTGGTAATGGTATGGGAAATTAAGGTAACTGATTAAGTACCATGCTGAAGTTAGTACAAAGATTTTGTATTTGTGTTACCCTAGTTAAATCAGAATCTGTTTCATCATGTGTGTCTTTCCCAAATATGAAAATATGATTTTGATTACGACCTTGAAATAGAGACAAAGCTTGAGAAAAGTGGAAGTAGTATTTCTTTTCTTTTAAAGTCTAACAGTGTCAAGAATTTACAACACTAAATCATGTGCAAATATCTCAATGTTTTTATAGTAAAGCAAATGACCTCAATTTACGAAAGTGTACTTTCTTATCTACTTCATGACAAATATTTCACAGCTGCTGATGTGTTGGGTTCATTCTGTTTTGTTTTTTTCTGAAACTCTAGATCAAAAATTAACAGAAGTTTATCACAGAACAACAAATTTTCATTCTTAAGCAGGACTTGTTTAAATATATTTGTTTTTTTCATAGTGAATCATATTCAGAAGGGCCTGGCCTCCTGCTGATTTTTTAATTTCTCAGGGGGTTTAATTTTTCAGGGAGATAAAGAAGGGAAAAGGTTTTAGCTTCAGAAAATCAAAAAGCATTTTATCTTCTGCAATAGTATAAGGGGAAAAGTTAAGCTAGCTACAGTATATGACTTACTTTCCGTTCTGGGTTTGTAATGAAAATGGAGAGTAAATGTATTTTTTACAAATAATGGGTGGGAATAACTTCGCACATTTTTCGTGTCATAAAATTCTCCTAAATTTAATTTGAATGTTAGTTAAAGAAATGTAATAGGGCTATATTTTAGCTCTTTTTCTCTCTCCTTTATGTATGTCATTTCAGTAATGAATATCAGATTATTGAATGCAAAGATATAAAATATCTCCCTCCATTAAAAGCTACTACTAGATGAAAGGAGACTTTTGTATCAACCAAATAATATAATCTTCTTCTGCCCATTTTCCCAAATTGCCATCTTCCTCTGTGAAGGCTTTTGTGTCACGTAGAATGTCCTGGGACTTGTTTAAACACTGCCATCCTTATGACTCTATTATGCTTTCCTACTCTTGTCTTTTTACACTTTTGACAGTGTCACCTACTCTGCCTTTTTGTGAGTGTCCTTGAGATGATTAACAAGACGTGCTCATATCCTGATTCGTCTTCATGAAAACATAGTTTAATTGTTCTTTGGTTTATAAGCATCTCTGCGCTTGGCACTTTCAGTATTGCTATGGGAAATTTCAAACCCATGGATAGTAATAAGCAAAATTCATGTTTGCACCTGCCTTTTGTAGTAACTAAACCATTTTCTTTCTTTCCAAATGCTGTTTAGTTTCATAATTTAAAATACAGGCTAGTGTTTTTAAAAAAGGAATCCCACCCCATTGTGATTTTGACTGTCTCAAAGCCAGTCACCAATGACTTCTATTTGTTTCCAAATATCCACCACCTTACTGGTCTGGGTTTTTAAAACCATGATCAGATTCCATGAATCTGATCTGATTTCAATAACTTTTTTTAATAACTCTGAATCAGATTCCATGAATCTGATCTGATTTCAATAACTTTTTTAATAACTCTGAAATTTATGTCTCAGGGTTTCTACTAAAATTTAATCATCACTGTAAAATGTTTTGTGATCTCTTTTCACTTAATATGATCTGTATTATTCAAAATAGTCCTCAGTATTGATCCTTTTGTCTTTTCAATGCAACATACAGTATGTTTGTTTAGAAAACATTTCATTAGTTTGTCCTACTGGGAATACTAATTTTGACTATGTCCCTTGATAATGAGATTATTTTGCAATTCTTATAACATAGCCAAAGACTCCCTAAGGAATTGCATCTAGAGAAAATAAGGCATGTAAACAATGCTAAGTAATGCATCTAATTCTAAAGGCTTAATGAAGTAAAAGACAGGATTATTCAGAATATATAGACTTCTACTCTAATGATTGCAGCAAATTAATGTTTTGGAACTATTTTTATCAGTTTGTTAGAAGGAAGTCCTTTGTGAACCATGCCAAATGAGTAATCGATAAGGCCAGTGACGTTCAGAGTGAGACTGGAATGGTAAATTCCTTTGTAGTTCACTCATTTTGGCAGCTGATACTGTTATCAATTAACACAGTAAATGAGTATGAATCAACTAAAAGTATCAGTGGGAAATAAAAATAACCTCATACTAGAATAGAAATTCCTGTACGATTTCTGAGGCTGGAAAAGAAATGTCTTGGAATACAATTATTTGATATTCTCATTATTGTTCTAGGCAGGGGTTAAAGGTCAGCTTTGTCTACATTTGCTAATGACAACTGAATCACAACATGTGAAACACATCAGCATACACATAAATCCAAAAATGAAAATAAGATAGATCCACATTGCAAATGATCTGGACACATCAAAATAATAATAATTAATTGCATTTAAGAAAATGTACTATTATTGAAATCTTAAACCTGAAGGTGGTAGAAAAGATGTAAGAAAATTAATGGAGAGGGAATCATTGGAAAATAGCAAGTTACACTAAAAGGCAGTCCAACAACGGTACATTAGAGATATATTTTGGAACATGACATCATGACAGAGAGGGAAGTGGTCTTGAAAACACATTTATAATCTCAATATGCATCTAATATCGCTCCTTGAGGTATTATTGCATTTTATACAGCCCTGCTGGAAGATATCTGAAAAAATATATGAAATTGTCATTATGCTACAATACAGACTAAAACTGAACCAAATCAAACCAAAACAAAAGCTACAGCAAACAGAAAAAGTTCACTTAAGTTCACAACAGTAAATTAATTTATAATCCAGGAAAATAAAATTTTAAAAAAAGACTAGTTATACATACTCTTCACATGTAGACAAACAAACTTCAAACCTAACTGGGTCCAGATGTTACTTATAGGAAGGAAAAAAAAAAAGCAACAACACCAAACTTGGGATGTATAAGGGGTTTTCAGTCCTTTGCAGGGTTGAACTGTCTGGTTCAAGCCAGACAGTTTCTGGAGGTTTATACATCTTTTAACTATTGTGATTAAACAACCAATGTATTTGCAGACAGTTAAGAAATATGCAGCCACTATATTTTCCAGGCCATTAGTATCACTGATAATCAAATATCCATAAAATTTTGACAGTATTCAACGTGGTTTCGACCTATAGCTGGGAATCAGGAAAGAACTAGGAAACTGCTACCACAGCAACCTCACTTTCCCTTTATTTAGAATCATGAGATGCATTCTTGACCATGTTCTTTTTTTAAATCCTACAAATATTTTTCCCTGTATTTGAGCATAAATCAAACAGTTCATGCTTTGCTCACAATACAAAATCCTGATCTTAGACAGATGATACTTTTTTTCCCCCCATTCTAACATGTTTGCTTGTCATTACCCAACATGAACATACATTGCAAATTACATAATAAGGATACCTACCTAGTTGCACCTAACCTATTTTAACTATTGAAAGAAGGATGATTTTCAATATGTGTATCCAGGGCTGAGAATGACTACTAAAACTGGAGTAGTTTACTGAAGGACTGAGTATTTAGTGATGCAATAGTACATGCAGAAAGAAAGAGTTGTCCTATTCAATAATCAGTGAGTCCAGTATTGAATGATCTGAAGGAAACAATCCATGACAGGTATACTAGAGAGATCTATCTCATTTATCTAGAATCTTGTGAAGACACTAAAATGTCTTTTTCTCTCTGAGAGTTATTACAATCAGTTGGTTTTTTTTAGGAAGACAGGGAAGATATATATATGTTAACTTCAGCATTCAGCATATTGCATCAACCCACAAACACAGAGTGGTGTGCATATTATTTTTTTATTTATTTATTTTAAATCCTTCACAAGACAACTAAGCTAATTTTAAATCCTTTGCAGGGCTACTAAGCTTTTATTGTCCCACATTTTAGAAAATGACTTCTGTGTACTTTTCCAACATCTTGAAACATAACCATGTATAATTGCATGGATATAGAATGTACATACCTGTTTATATTTTTTAATTTTATTGATATATGTGGATTATGTAGTATAAATACACACTACACATATATATAGACCCCTTTTCTGTCAGTTCTATTCTGTAAATTTTTTGTAGTTACATATGTATTTGAATATATTAAAAATAAAGAAATACAACTATTATAGCTAAAGCACTAATTTATGTGAAATGCAAAATGTACATATCCAATAGAAAACCTCTGGGAAGATGATCAAATATGTAAAGTACTTTAAAAAGAATAAAATTAGATGCAACTGACATCAGTAAATGAGAAATAAAACAGATTTCTTAATAATGGAATGAACCAAATTGTCTGTTATTCCCCCTATCTGTTTTGTTAGGAAGACAGAACTAGTAGGTTTCCATTTGATCACTAAATTCTATCACCTTATGTGGTGCTAGTTATCTGTACAGATCTGTTTATGAGCTTAAATTAGGAAGGTTACTAGATCTTGGAAATAAGATTATGCAGCAAGTATTTAGCACTGAAATCTAAAAATCCAGATATTTCTTGAGACACTTGGTGTTAGATTTTTACTTTTTACAGCCATAACACAGATGATGAAGAGCAGAAGAAAGTAAATATCTACATCTGCATGCGTGACTGAAAATGCATTTTTATCAGCACTTTAACACAAAGTAAACCCCTCTCTTTTATGCTCAGAGACACAGTCTCTTCCTTATTTAATCTTTCTGTCTTGGACTCTCAGTCTCATAGCAGCCCCTATCAAATAAGAGTAAAGAAAAGGTCTCTTATAGCCTGGTCTATTCTACCTCTTGGGCTTTAGATCGTTTTACTGGGAGGTAGGAATGTGTGCTGGATTATTCTGCTGTTGAAGGGATCTGTACAGACTTCCACATTTTTAAATGCACTGAAGCCAGAAACCTTAATTAGTGATAAACTCAGAGAACATGGCAACCAACGCTTTCCTTTTCTAATTTAATTTATTTACACACATGTAGGTAAAAATTTGGAGAGGATTCGTGCCTGAATCCATTTGTTTTTATCTATGCCAAATCAGCTTAAACTTTAAACAGTTTAAACTTTAAACAGTTTAAATTTTGTTTCATTTAATTTATCAAAATAAAGTAAAACAATTAATCACATTCTGATTCCTGGATTTGTATGATATGGAGCCCTATGTGTTCTGTTTAGAATAAGAACTTCTTTATATGGTTGATCACCAACTGGAAAAATTTTTAACAGGAATATTTTCTGCATCTTAAGGCACTATTTAGCTCATTATGTCTAAATACTCAAACTTAATTTATGCATGTATGGTGTTCTAAGTAATTTTTGTCTGTATGGGTACATTTTTTTCAAGGAACAAAATCTAGCAATGTAATAACAAAACAAACAAAAAACAAACAAACAAACAAATCAATCTTGTGTTGGCCAGACATGCAAAAAAGGCATGTTAAAGAAATACTGACAGTATTCTTGATCTTTAGAGTTTAAATTGACTTTTCTACTGTTAATTAATATCCAAAGTGCTGGAGAATGGAATATATGGTTGTGATTTTCCTTACTTTTTAATATTTAACACTCAGTCCTTTTTACCAGCTTTTTGCATGCATAATAACAAGGCTATTTTCCTCTAGAGGTACAATATATTATAGACTTTCTCATTCTCTCTCTATTTTTTTTCCCTTTTAACATAAATCATTCTTCTAAGTAACCATGCATCAAAAGTCCTATGGACCTATCTAGAATTCCAGTTTAAACCTCAGGGATATTGACTGATGTCAATAGTTGGATTATAAGGTCTAGTCAGTGACATGGCATTACAAATAGAAACACTGGACAAGTATCCATAAACTCTTGGAAGACCCTAATTGACAACCTGAATTTTGTTTATTGTAAAGAGAGAGATTGGTATGGCTGCAGTCATTTTAAGGTCCTGCAGAATCTTTGGTTAGGTGACTTGAATTTCCACCACTCACAAGACTCATTTAGCCTGAATGTAAAGATAGCCATATTCGTCTTGCACAGGTGCAAACAGACTAAAGATGAAAATTAGTCATCACTCAGTTATATACCTCTAGGATGTGTCTCAAGTTCCTTTTTACTCAGATAGTTCAGCCTGCATTAGCTATCTTCTCTGGATGGTTTACTCCAGAAAAGAACCATTAGATAATTCAGAAGAGACCTGAAGATATCGCTAGGCTGATTACTCAAAGCAGGGTCATCTATGAGGTTACAAAGGTTGCTCAGGACTATGCACTTGGGTCTCGAAAACTTTAAGTATGGGAAGAGAGTGCACAAATTCAATGGGCAGCCTATTCCAAGTTCTGACCGTTCTCATGCAGAAAAGGTTTCCTCTTATATTAGACTGAATTTTCCCTGTTTCGTGCCCATTGTTTCTCAGCCTGCCACTGCACACCACTGTGAAGATCTTGCTCCTGTATCCTAGATGTCTTCCTAGTAGGAAGGACTGAAGAAGCTCAGTTTCTGGTGACACTAAACTTTAGTTTATCAGTGGCTTTCTTGTACTGAGACAAGGAGTGGAGAGCAAAAATCTACAAGTAGTCTAACAGGTGTTGCTTAGGGGAGACAATCCCTTGGCCTTCTGACTCTGCTCCTATTGATACAGCTCAGGACTGATCTTCCTTGATGCCAGATGAAGAATGCATGCATGGGTCATTCCAGTCTTACTGTCAACTAGGACTCCCACAGCCTTTTCTCTAAAGCTGCTCCACAGCCAGTCATGGTACAAACTGAGGAGCTTTTCAAATGCTGTAGGTATTTAGGCAGTACTTCTGTACTGAACATGTGTCATGGGTTGAGTTGAATCTGCTGCTGTTATTCAATACCGTGCTGCCATCATGCCAGATTCAAGATGAAAGTGCTGGCTGGAGCAAAGTGTCATGGGGCTTGAAGTTCAGGTTGTAACATGAGAGGCTCTCTGTTCCTGGCTGCTGTTCCCATTTTCCAGTTTTGGCATGTTGGTGTTTTCCACTGGGCAGGCTGGGTCAAGGGGTGGGGGTAGGCTGCTGGCTTCTGCTGCTGCTTCTGCATTTTGATAGGCTTTTCCACAAACAGACTAAGGTAGTTATGCATTGTATCATTTCCAATAAAACTCTTTATCTCAACCTAGAGGGTATTTTTGTGTTACTTTCCCTCCCATCTCTGAGGGGAGAGGGAGAGGCTTGTGAGAGCAGATTGTGTTAACACAGGACAGCATGCAAATTAATTGCAAAAGAGATGAGATTGCCACTCAGATGGAGGTTCATAATGGAATAAAATAATCCAATATAAGGCATCTAGTAGCAAAGCTGACTAAGAAAGCAAAATCTTATAGTGCATGCAGTAAGTAGCTGAATGAGCAAAGTAGAATGTGTAGCTGTTTGTTTTAAGCCCCACCACAAGCTCACAGTAAAATAAGAATTCTCTCTGAGTTCTTCAAACAAAAAAAAACATTGCAAAGATCTGTGAGAATGTGCAGGGACTTACTCATTTGTTTGACATTTGTTTATTGCTCTGCAATATTCAGTTTCTCATTCGTACAAAGTATGCAGAAGCTGAACATCATCTGTCAGTTACACAAACCAATATTGCACAGTTAACTCATATCACTCATGTAGAAATATATTCTCAATTCAGACTGTTATTGAATAGGAACTCTAGCCATCAAATAATGATCTGTAAAGTTACAATAATTATATTTAATATTTCAAAGAATAATAATAAAAAAGAATTAATTACATCAGGTGAAAAAGAAAGCTATGGCTAAAAATGCGAAAACCACAAGATCATTCACATCTGCAAACAGTACCATGGATCCTGAAAGTTAAATAAAAAGGAGTTAATTTGCTTTGAAGAAAAAAATACAATACTCTGACAAAATTATTTCTTCTACTAGGATGGTAGAGAGCAAATCTTTCAGGTTATATGCTAAAAAAAAAAAAAAAAGAATAAAGCCAGGAATGAATTTGTGTTAGAGCTAGAAGAGTAACCACAGAAATTTACAGGTTACATTTTTGTCTTGAAAGTTCAATGGTGTTACACACACAGCATAGTAAATTTCCCAATGTTGTTGAGCTAATTATGATGACAACTATACATACCATATATCTAAATATCTATTAAAAAAAGAAGACATTTTGCTGCCTTCCAAAAGACAAAATACAAGTGAAGTACATTTAGAAAGACAGAATATCACAGTAAATGAAATAGACTGAAATCCAAGCAAGTTAGGAAAACTACTGACTTTACCACAGAAAGTTTTTGTTGTTTCAGTTTATTTTGTGATTCTGATAAACCATACAAGATTATAATATTTCTATTCCTTTCCTGTAAAAATAGAAATAGGTCCATCTTGTCTATTCAGATTTGATACTTAGAGTGGTGTAGGGCTTGTCCTATATCGTGTTTTAATAGCATGTCTAAGAATATATGATTAAGAATATTTTTACTATATATTAATTATTAATAATCATCTTCGAATCTCTTAGAAACAAAAAAAAAATTCTTGATAGCATCAGACAAGTAAGTAGCTAAGGCTTATTGCTTGATAAACTTCTTACAACTGCTTTTGAGAGAAGACAAAATGAGTTAAATGAGCACAGGTTCCAGGGATTCTGATCTAAGCTTTCCTTGCCATAAGGCATGAACTGACATGTAATCACGTAGCAGATATGACAGCAAACCAGATGACCTCTGGGTGGATAAGAGTAATCCTGTGTAACTCTGCCCTGCACTGAATAACACATATCTATGGTTTTAAAATGCTGGTTTAAGTTTGCTGGTCTGGAATTGCCCTTCTGCATAAAATTTGCTTTCAGTTTTTATGTACCTTATATAATGATGTCAGGTTTGATTTCCTGCCTTATACTAACTATTTCAGATTTTGTTACAGAGTTTCTGCTCTACTGAATAATCAAAGCTAAGGAAAAATGAGATAAAAAATTTTGTACAAGAGACAAAAAAAGATGCAAATGTGAAGTTAACAAGCTTTGAAGTGTTGTCATTGGGAAAACTGTTGAAAGAATTACTAAATTCTTTAAGCCACAGTAAAACTTCTGCTGTCTATGACATAAGATTTTAAGTCTTTTTCAGGTTTAAAATATTTAATCTTTTCTCTTATTACAAACACAGCAAGAAAGAAAGGATAGTGTCCACATGACAAAGTACATAATTACTCTATACATCCCAAATGTCTTTTGTAAATGCTTTTAAATTGATCAGACCAAACTGACATCACCTGAGAGTTTGATTTCCACAGTCAGTAGAGTTGAGACCCATGTGAGAAAGAAACTGGAATATATCCATCTCTGCCTAGGAGAGGATGAATAAAGAGTTGAATGCTTATGGGTAGGAATTAAGGACCAGGCTAATATGGCTTGCACTGAACAGAGTGTTTATTGCAGGTCTTATAGAATCATAGAACCAACCAGGTTGGAAGAGACCTCCAAGATCATCCAGTCCAACCGATCACCCGTTCTAGCAATCAACTAGAACATAGCACTAAGTGCCTCATCCAGTCTTCTCTTGAACATCTCCAGTGCTGGCAACTCCACCACCCCCTGGGCAGCTCATTCCAATGGGCAACCACTCTCTCTCTGGAGAACTTCTTCCTAATATCCAGCCTGTATCTCCCCTGGCACAACTTGAGACTGTGTCCCCTCATTCTGCTGCTGGTTGCCTGGGAGAAGAGACCAACCCCCACCTGGCTACAGCCTCCCTTCAGGTAGTTGTAGACAGCAATAAGGTCACCCCTGAGCCTCCTCTTCACCAGGCTAAACAACCCCAGCTCCCTCAGTGTCTCCTCATAAGGTTTGTGTTCCAGGTCCCTCATGAGCTTCATTGCCCTTCTCTGGACACATTCCAGTACCTCAACATCTCTCTTGAATTGAGGAGCCCAGAACTGGACACAGTACTCAAGGTGTGGCCTCTGCAGTGCTGAGTACAAGGGAAGAATAACCTCCCTTGACCTACTGGCTACACTATTCCTGATCCAGGTCAGGATGCCATCAGTTCTCCTGGCTGCCTGGGCACACTGCTGGCTCATGTTCAGCCAACTATCAGCCTGCACTCCCAGGTCCTTCTCTGCCTGGCTGCTCTCCAGCCACTCTGTCCCCAGCCCATAGTGCTGCATGGGGTTGTTGTGACCGAAGTGTAGAACCTTGCACTTAGCCTTGTTACTATATTCCCCTCCAACAAGGAGTGGAGGTCATCCTTGACTCTTCTTTTGCCATTAATATATTTGTAGAAATATTCTTTATTCTCCTTTACAGCAGTGGCTAGTCTAAGTTCTAAATGGGCTTTTGCCTCTCTAATTTTTTTCCTACAAGACCTAGCAACGTCCTTAAATTCGTCCTGGGATACTGCCCCTTTTTTCCAAAGGTGATACACCCTTTAGTTAATTCCTTTAGAAGCTCCTTGCTCATCCAGTCCGGCTGTCTCCCTCATCGGCTCCTCTTCTGGCATGTGGGCACAGCCTCCTCCTGTGCCTTCAAGAGCGCTTTCTTAAAGTAAGTCCAGCCTTCCTGGACCCTTTTGTTTTTAAGGGCTGTTTCCCAAGGAACTTTCCAAGTTGGTTCCTTGATTAAGCCAAAGTCTGCCCTTCGGAAGTCCAGGGTGGAGGTTTTGGTGCTGCCCCTCCTGGTTTCACCATATATTGAAAATTCAATTTTTTCATGGTCACTGGACCCCAGGCAGCCCCTGACGACCACATCTCCCACAAGCCCTTCTCTATGATTCTATGAATCTCTACTGTTCTGTGAAAAGACAGATTGCAATAAAATAAAGCAACTACTCCAACTGTTTTATGGTCTTCTATCATCACATTGGAGTTCCTCAGCATTTGAATACACATATGTGATGGTTTGAAACTGTCTTTTTAATTTTTCCTTGCAAAGTTCAAAACAGAGAAAGTGAAAGAAAGTGAAAGAATGTAAATAAGTCACTATTGGGTGTAAGAAAGCAAAATACTGATTGTTCTAAACACTTCCATTGGATAGATAGAAATGTTTAAGAACTATTACCCAAAACAAAGTGGGGCACTCTGCACATTCTGCGTTCTGCAGTGACTGCGGTTTCCTTTTTCTCCTTCTTCTCTTCTCGCCGAAGATAACACACTGACCTTGGCAGCTAAGTTAACAACCTTTCTGCTTAACTAACTTTGCTTTCTGTCCAGGGAGGTCTGAGGGGGAAGCTCCTGGGAGGGAGGCTCCTTCGGGAAGGGTCCCCTTTGGGGAGAAGCAAAGGGAGATTGGTTGTGATTTTTCTGTTGATTGTATATATTTGTGAATGTTGTGGATTTTGTATATTTGTACATATTCATTGCATTTCATTGTAGATTGTAGATTCTGCTTGTAAATACAGCTTTCATTTGCTTCCAGACTGGGCTAGCCTGGTTATTGTCGGTGGGGGGGGAATTTCAGCTCACACCGACACAATATATTAAAACAATACTTGTTGGCTACTGAGGAAATTTTATTATATGCTTATTTTTAGATAGAAAAATCAAGGGCAAAATACACAGTTATTTACTGCTTCCATACAAAGGGTACAACAACGAGGGGAATTAAGAGTTCTTCAAAGGAATTATAATTATACTGTCCTTTCCTTCTGCTCTAAATGCTGTTGAGAAAAGGCAGAAGCTGCAATAGTGCATGCCTGGCAGGTCTTACATGACTGTCTTTATGACCCATCTCCCTGTTCAATGAGTTACATTCTGTGGATGAATCAGAAACCAAAAGGATATCTGAACCATACCTTGGTGAGTAGACCTAAGGGAGTCACTAATAAAACTATGATTGATCATTTCTATTACACAGCTCCTCTGGAGGCATGGCAGAATAGATCCCTCTATCATATATTTGATTCAGAAACTTGATATTGAAATACACAGCTACTTCATGGAAGTCAAATAAATCTGACAAATATGACTAAGCAAGCATAAGGGTTTGACTAAGCAAGCATAAGGGTTTCTAAACTTCTGTAAAATTCATACTTCTTTCTGGCTACCCTCATGTCTATGTTTAGTCCCTGTCTGGGGCTAAGCTATGTCAGTTACTCTATCACCACCTGACCCCTCCCCAGAAGAGAAAGGAGAATCAGGAAAAGAATCTGTAATGAAAGTAGATGTAATGAAATAGCTGAATTAATACAATATCAGTAGAAGATACACAAAGAGTTATATTCAGACACAATACCCTGGAAGGCAGTCCTCCAGAACAGGAAAGAGACAAAGAACAAGAAAGGAGGAGGAGACCAAGCAGGGCAAACTTCCTCCATTATACTGAGTGTGATGCTCATGGTATGGGATACATCTGTGAGCCAACTCACTGATTCAGATCTGCTAACAGGCTGCAAAACCAGCACATCTCAGTAGGTGAGAAGTACTAAAATCTATGCTTTCCAAGGAGCATTGTGTTTCACCAGGCATAAAGTTAACTGAATTCAGACTTTGAGATGCTACATGTAATCGGACTTTTCCAAATTGCATTGAAAATGCTTGGAAGAGAATATTATCCTTGAGAGGAAAACATTGAAACAGAAAAAGCTTTCTGTATTGTTGCTCCATCCTGTGTCTAGCCAGCTATTTCAAGAAGCAACATTCCTGTTGGCATATTGTTAACTAATTAGATGTGATTCCTGGAAGAATGTTAGCACTCCCATAGCACTGCTTCAGTTGGACACAAAGACCGAAGTGATTCTATGATTGTTATATATCTCCCTGTATTTCAATACGTTTTGTGATCCTCCTTGCCACCACATGGGTTCACATTGAGCAGCCAAGGAGAGAAAGAGTTTCATTTTGTCTTGTCTGGATATCCCAGCACTGCTAGGGAGAGAGGAAAAAAGAAAGGCAGAAAACTACATATAAGAGTAAACACAATAGAGACTGTCGAGTGACAACATACTTAATACCCTTTTTCTAAAGGACTGTTAATGGTAGCTGTAGAGTCCTGAAACTGTGTGGGTATAATATAAATTTGTAGAAAAACATGCAGGATGAGTAAAAGTTGGCACTGTGATACCTTTACTCTCCTCCAGAAGGTTCTGCTACTGCGAAACGTGAAACGCTAAGTGTAACAAGAGCTCTGAAGTTATGGAGTCTCTGGGAACAGCTGACTCTATTGAATATATCTTTTACCAAATTGAAGAGGTAGTGAGGAAAACTTCTTTCTAATAATTTACTTCAGTAAATCTTTCTATTTCATATATGAAGAGGTAATCTATCAGTTTTGTTCTGAAGGGGCAAAAGTTAGTAAAGATTGCTATCATAACAACTGCACTTGATTTTTTCTATGTGTTCTACAATCATAATTATGTGTTTGCAAAGTTATAAGATCAAGATAATTTTAGAATGAAGAAGAAATCCCATTAGGTATACTTTCCCACCTACAATTCTTTTAGAAATGTCTGTTTTGCAAAAAAACCACTTATAAAGCATGCTTTCTCTTGTTAATGACTGGCTATATTTCTATAAAATAGTAAGCAAGGAATGAAAATTGATGAAGTAAAATCAAATGGTGCATTGGAAAAAAAAATTATACCTTTATCCTGCTGGCTTTAGCATACAGACAGAAATGAGACCGGATTTCAGTGATTCAAATTGTTGGATTATTTATCTGTATCTACATTTGCTCTCCTTTCTGCCTATCAAAACCAGAATGTTGTGTTAGTTTTTCTGTTCAGATTTTGCTTTCAAGTGAAGATCCTAATCCAGAGTTGTTAATTTAAGTGTATACACTCCCTATGAATTTACAAACCGAGGAAGCTTTATAAATAAAATATTATGATTTAGATATAATGAGATTTAACATGCTCTCTTCTATTTTGTTATTGTTTTGTGAACCTAAAAAACTTTTCTTTAGACGTAATGTTGAGCAGAGGTTTAGGGTTTTTTCCAAAGTAATTTAACGAAAGTATAAGCAAGACCTATCAAGCTCAATAGGAATTACAAAATGGAATTTGTTAATGAAATGCAGTTAAGTCAGAAAGGATTCTGTGCCCGTCAAAATAAAAATTCCCATCAAATTTAGTATATGACTTTGTTTTTCCCAATATTCATTTCTCAGTTCTAAGGAAAAAAAAAATTGTCTCTATGAACCATGAAAATACTTCTACAGACAAGTGGAAACTGATGGTGCTAAAGGAATTAATGAATCAGTATGGGAAGAGATCAAAACACACAGACAGTCTGTGTAGGTTATGAACAGGATCATATGATTGCCTAAAACAGGATGGGCCTAGATGTTATGGTCTTAGGATCATTTTCCATCCTTTCTTGCTAAGACACCTGGATGGTTTATATTCATGCTGATACTATTGGGACTGGTCTTAATGGGAGCCAGTAGATTTGGTTTACAATATATTATTCTACCCCATGAATGTATCCATTGATGACACCTACATCTGGTCAGTTAAATACCTCTTTTGGATCCATGTGCAGTGTTGGTGTTTTATTGACTCTAATGTCCCACTTGGTTCCCATACAGACACCACAAATGTTTTAAGATGCAACTTGAATTTCATCCCTGTTGTCACAGAGTGATATTGCCATGATGCAGCATTGGTATAAACTGTGAAAATATCAAGTGCAATTTTTTTAACAAGTTGGTTAATCTAAGATTAGGGTACAATGCCAGTGCAAAGGGTAATTGCAGCTCATACAGAAGTATTTTAAACTGTCTAGAACTGACTGCAGGAACTGTGTTACTAAAGCAGTGAAAAACCTGACTACTATCCTGGCTTGACATGAGCAGCCTCACTAAAGTCTATAGTTCCACAACTATCTTACTTTACAGGAAAGAAGGGATGAAAAAAAAATAAGGACCTATGAGGACACACAGAAAGGGCATTGCCCATCTTATTCTTTTAGTTGTTCTCAGAATTGATTTGGTTTAGCTATTTTTGACCAGGAGTTGTTTAGGACAATGTTAAACACTATATTGGAACAGTTTAGAGACACTTCTATGGCTAATTGGAAAATGTTCCCAATGACCCTGTGACTTCTCTTTTTTATTTCGCAACCAAAAATATTTCTATTGTCAGTTCTATTCTTTCTCTTCTCTTGTCAGTTAGATTAGAATATCAGTTAAGTCTTGCCCTCAGATAATTTGACCAAGTTCTTTAGTCCATCTATACAATCCCTCTATAGGAACGTTCAATCAATTGAATGCCAGCACTGCATGTATTCTCCTAAAGCATCTGTTTCTTTGTAGTTTTATTTATTCCTGAGGCCTTTATATATGTTTTTATCTTTTGTTTTGATTTTGTTGTTGTTCAGAAAAACATCATGTTTCCAAATTTAAACTGACTCAAAACTTTTTTCCTACTGCAATTAAATTATTATAGTCAACATTATAAGTTTAACTATGTTCATATTAATATTCTGCAATAAATTGCTTAAAGATTAAATTAATAATTATTTGAGCCGCTTGAGCAAAGATACACAGTCCAATATATGCCATATTTGTATCTGCTTCTTTGAATTTGCACCAGCTTCCCGCTGGTTGGATCTTGCAGTTCAGGGAATCAATTTTATAAAACCCCCAAACACAACAACAGATCTTTTTCTTTTCTAACCTCCTTTGTTTCTACTCCTTGTCTTTGAAGATACGATTTTTTTTCCCCTATGCTAAGTTGCCTACATTCTCTGATCATTACATCTCTAGACCATTAGTTCTATAAACCATAGATTATTTATTTCTTGCTCTAATAACAATGGAATTGATAATATATTTATCGAATTTGAGGATATACCTTTGAGAACATTCTTGTCATTAATTACATATGTGGATGTACTGATTGGGGGCCAGACAGATCCTCTCCTGCCCTGAGAGGGACAAAAGAATGACACTCACACAAACAGATTGGAGAGTGATGGAAAGTTTAAATGGAAAAGCGATTGGTGAAACTACAAAAAACTACAAAGCATAGTGCCAAGAATATCCCAAAGCGTACAGAGTCCCTTACATAACACCCAAAGGCTTCCCAACTCTTCCCTTCTCCCCACCTGAGGCTATACCCAAACCCCCAGGGCTCTTTCTTCCCCTTCCCACTGCTAGGTTAGTCTCAGGCTGGCCAGGTCTGAGACTTGCCCCCCGCTGCTTCTCCTCCTAGCTTTAGGGATAGACAGACCTAAGAGGCCTTGAGATACTCCCCCACTGTTACCTGATAAGAGAGCATCTCCCACCAGAGCAGAGAGGGAAGAGGAAGAGAATGACTTTGCAGATGGATTTATAGGGTGCAGGATCTGTGGGTAGAAATACGCCATTACCTGTGTCCACCTCATTGGGTTGGGCACTCAGAACACTGGAGGTGTAACTTACGTGGCAGTAACAGGAGGCACCCAGCCTAAACTGTCACAGTGGAGTGCACAGCAAAGTATACATTCAAAAGTGGTTGATTCAGTCCAGCTAAGACTTTCTTTTATTTGATGTTTGATATTTGCTAAAAGTGATCACTATTACAATGTTCTATAAATATCTTTTTCATTTTCAGCTGGGCTGTGCTTGGGCATGAAGTATGCTTGGGCATGAAGTATGTGTCATAGAAAAATCCAACTAGAAGGGGCTAGTGAGGTAGGTCTTCTTAACACATAGAAATATTGAAATATTTAATTTGTCCTCAGTTGTTTGGACAGGTTTCACATATTCAATATAGATTAAAATCTTCATTCTCTTCTGCCAACCATTTGATAATCTGTCTCTCACTTACTTATCTTCAAAGAGCAAACAGAAGATAGGAATTTTAATTCTCTAGTAGTATGAAACTATATGCAGTAAAGAAAAATTAGTCTGTTCAGCCAACAGGATTTAGGATTCAGTCTGAGACAGTGGAAAACATGGACCACTAAAATTGATGTCATCTTCTCCTGGACAAAAATATATTTATTCATGGGATAGTAGCACAGTTCAGGTTGGAAGAGACATCAGAAGATTTTTAGTCCACACTTCAAAGTAGGATCAGCTGTGATATCAGACTAGACTTATCAGATTTGATTCAGATCTTGAAAGCCTCCAAGAATGGAGATATTGCACAATCTCACAGAACAGCCTGCTGCACTGCCTGGCTGTCCTCATCAGGAATAAGTTTCTCCTTACAGCAATCTGAACATCTCCTATTTCAATTTATCTATATTGTGTTTTTGCCATGCCTCACTGAAGATGATGGCTCCAAATTCTTGATAACCTTCCTATAGGTTCTTCTGGGCCACTGCTTGTTCCACTAGAAGCCGTATCTACTTAAATGTGAATAAGTTTAAATTCCTCAGCCTCTCCTCACAGGTCAAATGCTTCAGCCCCCAAACATCAGTGTGGTCCTCTGCTGAACTTGCTCCTATTCAAAATCACAGTTCAGGTTGGAAGGGACCTTTGAAGTTTATCTAATTCCTGCCCCTGATGTGGGTAGAGACACTTCTCACCAGACCAGGTTGTTCAAAGTCCTGTTCAACCCAAGCCTGAACACTTCCAGCCATGGGACACCCACAGCTTCTCTGGGCAACCTGTTCCAGTGTCACACCATCCTCACAGTAAATAATTTCTTCCTTATGTCCAATCTAAATCTCTCCTTTTTTAGTTTAAAATTATTACCCCTTGTCCTGTCACAACTGACCCTGATGAAAAGTCTTTATGTGTCTTTTACATAAGCATCCTTTAAGTACTGAAAGGTCACAGTCAAGTTTCCTCAGAGCCTTCTCTTCTCCAAGGTAAAAACCCCCAATTTATGGCACTAATCAAGGTGTGATTCTTCTGACTCTGGGTAGTACATCTCCTTTTTCATGCATTGATAAATGTTTTTTATGTCCCCTACTCTTTTAACTAAGGTAACAGCAACACATGCTGTGGTTACTTTGGAGAGAAGCATAAACTAGTTGGCCATGTTCTAAATGATTGTTGTTTTAATCTACAGTATTTCATTCTTGGCACACACTAGATCACACTCAAAGGTGATATTACCTCCTTGAACAAATTTAACAAACCCAGAAATGAATAGTTGCTGAAAGAGCAGAGGTAGAATATAATAAGATAAGCACCAGAGAATAAGAAAAATAAATTGTATAAGCTTTAGCTGTAGAAATATACATAATTCACCTTTCCAGCACAAAGAAAGGCCTATTGTGATCTACCTGTTCATTGTCAGCACTGATCATGAGATACATCCTATTCTTAATCAAAAAAATCCCTGAGACATTTATAAAAGCTGAAGTACTGTTAAGGAATAACCTTTGGGTTACTGTATAATGTACACATCACATAGTTCTTATCAAAAACTGTATTTCTCCATCAGTCAAACTATCAGGCTATCTAAACTGGCAGCAAACCTTGCTTCTCTTCAGCATCTCCACCAAATATATTATAGATAAATAGCACATTTAGTTATGTGGGGAAGGGTGAGGCTGGAAACATAGATTTAATTCAAGCTTCTGGAAATAAATGAGGTGTAAAACAGTGAAATTTTACCTCTGAAACATATCATTAGCATAAAGTCGGCCTATTAACTGGTTTCTATTGTGCAGTGGGACATAATTTGCTATTCATAAGGTTCAATACTACACAGAAGCACAGGGTACAATATGTTCTTATAGTATAAAGATCTGCTATGTATAACTAGTAAGGGTGTCTTGACACACTGGTTTTGGTTTGCCATAGGTAAATAAACAACTCTTATTTTTGTTCACCATATTAAAAATTGTTAAGCTGTATAAAATTACTTAAGCTACCCTTTTAATAAACAGAATTTCTTTTAATAATAAACAATTGTTTATCACTAATGAACAAAATGTTTTGTTTGACCTGAACTTCAATATTTAGTTTTTGCGATTTACGATAAGTTACGATAAGTTAAAATGAAAAATCCATTTACAAACTTTAAATTACTACAAATTATGGTATTATCGGGTAACGGTGGGGGAGTATCTCCGGCCTCTTAGGCCTGTCCAGGCCTAATGCCAGGAGGAGAATGGAAGGGGGGTGCAGTCTCAGAGCTGGCCAGCCTGAGACTTGCCTAGCAGCGGTAGGGGGGAAGAAAGAGCCCTGGGGGTTTTGGGTAGACCCCCAGGTGGGAGGAGGGAAGGATTGGAAGCCTCTGGGTACTATGTAAAGGCTCTGTATGATTTGAGATATTTCTTTGCCACTATGCTTTGTAGTGTTTTGTAGTTTCACCAATCGCTTTTCCATTTAAACTTTCTATCACTCTCCAATCCGTTTGTGTTTGTCTTTCTTTTGTCCCTTTCGGGGCAAGAGAAGATCTGTCTGGCCCCAAAACCAGCACAAGAAGGTAATATATGCTTTGCTCATCTCTTTATCTCTTTCTTGGGATATGCCAAACTGTTGTTCCTAAATGGAGAGTGAAAACAAATTTTTATGTCAATATTTGGAATTATTCCTTGTTTCTGATTAATATTTTTCTGTTTTTTTCAGTTCTGCAACTGTATCATATTGTGATAGATGATTAATTCTCTAATTTTCATGCAAAAAAATGTAGGAGTGTTCACTCTGAAAAAAACCCTTACTTCTGGATGTAGGCTGTGATTGATAGATTCCCTCTTTCATACACAATGGAATAGTTAAAGAATAAAAACTATTGAGATGGTAGTTAACACTTTATCTGCTCATGACTGAAGACTGTGAAAATCTTAAGACTCACCAGTAAAAATACATAGAATTGTAGAATCATAGAATTGTTAGGGTTGGAAGGGACCTCAAGGATTATCTAGTTCCAACCCCCCTGCCACGGGTAGGGACACCTCACACTAGATCAGGTTGCCCAGAGCCACATCCAGCCTGGCCTTAAAAACCTCCAGGGATGTGGACATAAAATAGAAATTTAAACTGGGAAAATAACATATTTTAACAATATTTTTCTATTGATTAAAAAGTAAGATAAGATTGATGCATGATAATTTGCTTGATTTATTTCAGAAAGTACACAGAAATCATTTTATTCAATTCCTGAACTAGAACAGAATGTTATTACCAGAGAATGCTAGAGAATCTCTTATACTACATACTGTTAATTCTACACCACACAAACAGATTTTAACAGATTTTTATCCTGAATCAGTTTCTTTTCCTCTTTTCCAAACTTCTCTTATTTGTTTTGAATAGCATGAAAATAACTACCACTGCTCAAGACTGCAGAAAAAAACATATTCCAAATTACAGTGTGTCTTCTGAGACACATTTCCACAAACCTGTAGCTGATGGGCTGCAACAGGCAAAATTTGATCCGCTTTTATTATGGCTTTACATTTGGAACATAGGGAGCAAAATTTAATTATCCTCCTGCATTGTTCTGCATATATATCTATTATGACGGAAAACCATATTATTTAAATCCACCTATATTTATGAAGATAAGTACTGCATAAAGTTCTACATTTTCCACCTGTTGTTGAACTGATACAGTGAAATTGTACTGCTCTAGCGGTTAGAATACTTTCTTTTAATAGCATATTTGGGTTTGGTTTTTTGGTTTTGTTTTGTTTGACAATAATATTAATAACAAACAAAACTATTGTTTAATACTTTTGCTTTGTTGCTATTTACCTTCACGATTTTGGAGAGACCATTCATTTGGGTAGGCCTGATGAGCCAAAGTGTTTTTCAGTTTCTTTTATTTTGATAAGTTTCCCAGTGCTGATGATACAGTAATTTCCCTGTAATTTCCCTTGCAATTGCTGTCATTTTTATTTTGCTCAAAATGATATATATTCCACTGGAAGCTTACACAATCGCAATTCAATCACATTTCCATTTGCCTACTGGAAACAGCTTGGATGATATAGTTTAGGATTGCTTCTGCGTTTTTAGATATTTTTCTTTGCCAAATTACCTCTGTAGTTGCAATATTCCCATCATGTGTTTCACAGTAAGATAGAAAAGTCAGGAACAGATTATTCTTCTGTTAAAGATGAGAAATGAAAAATTATAACCCTGTTGTCTAGTTCCAGAAGTGTATATTCTCTGTGTAAATACATATACGTAAAAACATATAAAGTCTAAACATTCACAGGAAAATAACTAACATTAGTAGTCAATTACACTTTACTTCAGACAAGTTAATTCAATCATAGAATCATAGAAATCTATCTGTTGGAAAAACCTCTAGGATCAAGTCCAACCATTGAACTAACACCACGTGGCCATTAAACCATATCCTGAAGAGCAATGTCTATGTGTTTTTATAACACCTTCCTGGGCAGCCTATTCCAATGCCTCACAACTCTTTCAATATTTTTCCTAATATCAAATCTAAAACTCTCCTGTCACAGTTTAAGGTAATTTCCTCTCATCCTATCACCTGACACTAGGGAGATGAGACTCATCTCCGCCTCACTACCATCTCCTTTCAGGTAGTTATAGAGAGCAGTGATGTCTCCCTTCAGCCTCCTCTTCTCCAGACTAAACAATACTGGTTCCTGCAGTCACTCCTCATATGCCTTAACACTCTAGACCCTTCACCAGCTTTGTTGTCATTTTCTGGACAAGCTCCAGCAATTCCATTTCTTTCTTGTAGTGAGTGGCACAAAACTAAACACAATATTCAAGGTGAGACCTCACCAGTGCCAAGTAGAGGGACTTCCTACTTCTGCCGAACACACTATTCCTGATATAGGCCAGGACACCATTGACATTCCTGGCCACCAGAGCACACTGCTTTCTTATGTTCACCTGGCTGTTGATCAACATCCCCAGGACATTTTCTGCCAGGTAGCTTTCCAGCCACTCTGCCCCAAGCCTGTAGCATTGCATGGGGTTGCTGCGGACCAAGTGCTAGACCCAGAACTTGGTCTCGTTAAACCTTGCACAACGGACCTCAGCCCATTGATTCAGACCATCCGAATCCCTTTGCAGCACCCTCCTACCCTTGAGTGGATCAACACTCCCACCGTCTGCAAACTTGCTGAGGATGCGATCAATTCCCTTGTTCAGATCATTGATAAAGATTCTAAAGAGAACTGGCCTCAGTACTCATCCCTAGGGAATATCACTAGTGACTGCCCACCAACTGGATTTAACTCCACTCACCACCAGTCTTTGGGCCTGACCATCCCCAGCACTGTGGTCAGACTGACAGGTCTGTAGTTCCCCGAGTCCTCCTTCCACCCTTCTTGTAGATGGGCATTAGATTTGGAATAAGTATTCACTGACCCATTTTCCATCATTTATCAGAAGTCCTGCCTAACCAGCTGGTGAGGTCTTAGTTCACTGGAGATTAGCAAATGTGATACCCATCTACAAGGACCAAAAGGAGGATCCAGAGAGCTAAAGGCCTATCACTCTGACCTCAGTGCTGGGGAAGGTTATAGAGCAGATCATGATTGTGGTGATCAGGCCCAGTTAGCATAGATTTATGACAGGCAGATCTAACCTGACTAACCTGATCTCCTTCTATGACAAACTGGCCCACTTAGTGGATTTTAATAATGTATTTGGCACTGTTTCATATGGCATTCTCCTGGAGAAACTGGCTGCTCACAGCTTGGTCTGGTGTACACTTCACTAGATAAAAGACTGACCTAATGGTTGACCCCAGAGACTGGTTGGTGAACAGCGTTAAATCCAGTTGGTGGCCAGTTACAAGTGGTGGTATTTGGACAAGTTCTGTTTAATAATTTTATCAAAGATCTGGATGAGTGCATGTCCTGGTTTGGGGATAGACAGATCCTCTCTTGCCCCGAGAGGGACAAAAGAACGCACTCACACAAACGTGAGAGAATGATGGAAAGTTTAAATGGAAAAGCAATTGGTGAAACTAGAAAAAACTGCAAAGCATAGTGCCAAGAATATCCCAAAGCGTACAGAGTCCCTTACACAAACCGAAAGGCCTCCCAACTCTTCCCTTCTCCCCACCTGACGGTATATCCAAAAGTCCCATGGTTCTTTCTTCCCCGTTCCACTGCTAGGCTAGTCTCAGGCTGGCCAGGTCTGAGACTGCCCCTACCTTCTTCTCCTAGCGTTAAGCCTAGACATGTCTAAGAGGCCTTGAGATACTTCCCCACCATTACCCAATAGAGAGCATCTCCCACAGGAGCAGAGAGGAAAGAAAGCGTGAGAGAATGACTTTGCAGATGTATTGATAGGGTGTAGGATTTATGGGTAGAAATATGCCGTTTCCTGTATCCACCTTGTTGGGTTGGGCACTCGGGACACCGGAGGTGTAACCTATGTGGCAGTATCAGGAGGCACCCAGCCTAAACTGCCACAGTGCACCTTCAGTAAGTTGGCAGATGACACCAAGATGGGCAGGACTGTCAATATGCTTGAAGATTAAAAGGCTCTACAGATGGGCTGGATCAGTGGGCTGACAGAAACTAAATGAGGCCAAGTGCTGGGTCCTCCACTTGGCTCACAACAACTCCATGAGATATGACAGGCTTGGTGAAATGTGTCTGGAAAGCTGCCCAGTGGAAAAGGACCTGGAACAGCTGGGCAACAGCAGACTTTGAGACAGCAGTGTACTCAGGGGGCCAAGATGACCAGCAGCATCATGGTGTATATCACGAATAGTGTGGCCAGCAGGACTAGGGAAGTGATTGTCTCCCTGTAGTCACCACTGGTGAGGATGTATCTTGAATAAAGTGTTTAGTTTTGGGCTCCTTAGTACAAGAAGGACATTGAGGTGTTGGAGTGTGTTCAGAGGTGTGTGTCAATCTCTTCTCCCATGTAAGAATTGATGGAATGAGAGGAAATTACCTTAAACTGTGCCAGGGAGTTTAGACTGGATATTAGGAAAAAAATCCTCACTGAAAGGGTTGTTAAGCATTGTAACCAGCTCCCATTGTAACTGGCTCTCATTGTAGTGTACCACCCTGGAGGTATTTGTAAGATTTTTAGATGTGACATGGTTCAGTGGTGGATTTGGCAGTGTTAGCTTAACAGTTGAACTAGATAATCTTAAGGGTATTTTCCAGCCTAAATGATTCTGTGACACTGATTTATTGTAGATTTTTTTTTCTTTGAGCAAATACACAGCAATATGTCTACAGGCATGAGGTATTTTAAATGAGCCTTGGAAGAAAATATGCTACCAGGTGAAAAGCCTTTTGTATTAATAGCTTTAAGATACTAAGTTATATATACTTTGTCTGTAAGATTTTAATGCATTTCTTATTCTGAAAAGAAGAAATTTCAGAAGTCTAGAAGACCCTAAACTTAAACCACTGAAAAAACTTCCAGAGGAGATCATACTGATCATTGTATGAGCTTTTGGGAAAATGCAGAATGCTTCTCCAACTATGCTGATCAAAGCAACATTGTTTCCAGGTTTGCTCTATAAGCAAAACTGTCATCCTTATCAGCGTGTTTACTTGAAATATGATACTAAAAAAACAAACCACATTGTATTTTTTATGTCAACTAAAAATAATTGTCAGTATTGGAAAATTATTTAAGCCCTGGAACATTCATCTTCACCAGACAACAGGAATCAAATATTTCTCATCTCCTAGTTGCTCTTGCTGTAGTTCTTCAAAGCCGCAATATCAACCTTTTCTAATGTAGCACGCCATGGGGAAAACAAACAAACAAACCCACTAAAACCCAGCCCAAACCAAACCAAAAACAAAAAAAAAAAGGAAGAGAAATGGGCTATCCTGAGAAGTACCAGAATTACCGTGCATCTGCCAAAAGGGATGTGAATTGCAATCACAGCAGAGATCCAGAAAAGCATTATGTGGCTGCTTCTGATATTAGCAGTTCCTGCTTCTGGTAGAAATGCTTTATTGATAATAAAATTTCCTCTGAAGGAAGTCTATTTCCATAAATTTCTTGACTCAAATATAAAAAGATAAAATTTGAAAATAATTATTTATTGATCTGTTTTAAACAAAACTCTATGTACACTAGGGGATTACTTTATTATTAGAAAAACTTTTGCCTAAATCTTCTGGCTTTGGAAGTATTCCAAAGAAACAGTTTTTTTCCGCTTTTCCTTTTTTTTTCCATTTGAGTTATATTTATGGAAAGTCATTATTTCTTATTCAGAGAACAAAATATTCTGAAGTCTTGAAAATTTTCTACAACTGAAAAAAAAAAACTTTTCTTGTTTTACTAAGTGGTAACATGTGCAATGTGATACAATGAAATATTATTCCTAATTCCATAAAATGTTTTTCTCATTGACCAGTGATTTTGTTACTTTTTCTTTGAATTATATGGAAAATTTGGCCATATATTCTCAACATAAACACTCAGTATTTTATTCTTATGCTGTAAGATAACCTTTATGGCTCTAATGACTGTAAAATAATATTTACTGTTTGTGCAAAGTTTCATCTCCACTTACCGTCCCAAAAGGTATCCAAGTCAACATAATGCACAGTGTTTGTATGTGCATGGAGCAAATAGTTCTGTGAGAAAAGTGTAGTCCAAAAAATCTCATTTTAACAATGCATATAATTTTCCACAATCAATAAATATATGTAATCTGTTAAAATCAGAAAATATGTACTTTTAACCAGTTGTTACAGTGCAATTTCTTATATATGGAAAAATTTGTTGATTTCTTATTTCTGTATTTTCTTGTATATACATTTTTTTATAAGTAATCCAGCAGTAAGTACTGATACACAATTGGATTTCCAAGTGGATTTTAGACCACTTTACCAATGTTATGGCAGGGAGAATGTCTGGACACAGAGAGATTAGATAACAGAGAAGTCCTGAACAAAATAAAAGATAACTATTTTCTTTAAAATGTGATAAAACCTTACTTCACTTACTGTTGAAATTTAGTTGATCTGTTTCAACTACTGATGAAGAAGATGTGCAGATGCCACAGAATATGGAAAGGAAATAACATACAGAATCTGACACCAGTTTCTCATTTAGCAAACAAGTAAGAAAATTGGTCTGAGACTCTGTTCTCATTCCTCCTGCAACTTCACTGCAGCAATTGAAGCTGAACAAATCTTGAACTGAAAACAAGAGAAAAACAATTAAAAATTAAATCAGTGACTCTTGCAGTCAGGGACATCTCGGCTCAAGGCTCCTCATCTATGTAGACAAAGATGACTTTTTATTTCCACCAAATGAGAAGTTAGTGGTGAAATATAAAGGGAAAGATGCAGAGCAAAGTTGGAATGGGAAGACAAGTAAATGGAGGAAGAGGGCAGCAGCTGTCCTGTCCCTGTCCCAACTCTAGCACTCGCTGCTCCAACACTCTCCAGACTAACTTCTCCAGGATGCAGGTATGTGCACCAAAATGGTGTTTTTCCTCTCAGTAACACGATATCCTAGATTTTTTGGCTGTGCCTAGAGATGGTACTTAGCCTTGAAGAAAGTGACATGAAAATAAAGAAGAGTTTAGAATGGCACTTTAATAACTTCATTTGAGAAAATGAAAAACTTTAACAAGGTCTTATCTGTGAAGGGCTCATAGAGTGAGAAGTGGTCAGCAAAATTACTGTATATAAGAATGGGAAAATTACCTTTCAGTAACTGATCTAAAAGAGCATATATGTGATGCCCAGGGAGGTGGTGGAGTCACTGTCCCTGAAGGTGTTCAAAAAAGGATTGGACGTGGCACTTGAAGCCATGGTTTAGTTAGTCATGAGGTGCTGGGTGGTAGGTTGGACTTGATGATCTCTGAGGTCTTTTCCAACCTTGTTTATTCTACGATAATATAGCTATATCAACCATGTTTTCATCTTTTGGGATGTAGCTGGTCACATCTATCAAATTGTGATAGAATCAGAGTATGATTTCTTTGAAAAAAATTAAGAAAAGCTAAAGATTAAACAAATATTCACAGTATTAAGACCTCCTAGGGACTGGGTAAAGACAGGTTGATCAAAAGGGAATCATGTTCAGTGAAGTCCTAAATCTGGCAGCAGCTGTTATAGGTGAGCTAGCAGATCTCAGATATTAGACCAGTTTCCTTTTTTTTTCTGTCCTTTGCATATTCATCAACATTAAAACAAACATCAGCCTAGATGAACTGATCTTTTAATTCAGTTCCATCTCTTTCTATTAATGTTTTTGATAGGAGATCTTTCCAAACTATACTTAAAACACAGAGAGGAAACTCAGAGCAAGGAGAGAACTTCTGCCAAGTGTCCTGGCAAAGAAATCATCATCAATGATATGAGGGACTTTTCCCTCTCTTTGTAGACCGAAAGGAACAGAATAATGCAATCCCATACTCATTTAGCAGGAAAAAAGAATTATGGTACTAGGAAAAGAGCATATATAGAAACCTTATCTTTGATGGCAGTTGAAAAAGCGGTAAAGAGTTATGTACTATAACTACAAAGATTCAGCCTTCTCCAAAGAATGCCTTTGGAAAAGATGGTAAGGAAAATAGAAGAGGCAAAAGTGGGTTGCATGTGAAAACACAGCCATAGTGTCTTACTCTGAAAATGTTTTTAAATATCCATCAAAATCATCCATATACGTACAGGATACGACGTGACTCAAATAGGCCTAGTGCTTCTGTTCCACCAGTTAACAGCAATCAAAGGTGTTCAGATGTTAGGAAGAAATTCTTCACCATGAGGGTGGTGAGATGCTGGAACAGGTTGCCCAGGGAGGTGGTGGGGGGCCCATCCCTGGAGGTTTCTAAGGCCAGGCTGGATGTGGCTCTGAACAACCTGATCTAGTGTGAGGTGTCCCTGCCCATGGCAGGGGGGTTGGACCTAGATGATCCTCGAGGTCCTTTCCAACCCTAACAATTCTATGATTCTCATGGGCAGCATGAGAATTTGGAAGTGGTGTATTTTAAAAAAGAGAGATACTATGTGGACATGGTGTATGCTTGTTTTGAGTTTAATTTCAGCTTTTAGTACCAAGCACATTTGTCACCCACTCAAAAATGCCCCTCATCAAAAGTGCTTGGCTTTGAATAAAGTCAGACTGCCTGGAAATGTAATAAAAATAATAAGTAAACATCTATGTTGTTTTCCTTTTACTCTGTTTCTCTTTTATGTTTATTCAGGAAATAACCACATTAGATAAGAAAACAAGTGATCCTGTTGATAGTTACTGCTACATCAGTTTGTCCCTTCTCAAGCAGCGTTTCACTCCTCTTTTTCTCTAAGTACAATATTTACTTTTCTATCATATCCCAAAAACCATCACAGACCTCTGAATCATTTCAATATACTCCTCTATTGGTTTTCTGGAATGAAATGACATTGGTGTAAGTTTTAGAAGATGGCTTTGGCCTTCGGAACATAAAAATCCATTTGCCAATACTTCATAAAATACAATTTACAATGAATCTTCTTTAAACAATTATTCAAAAATAAACCAGATAAGTGACAGAAATACCACGTCCATTTTTCCTGAAAAATCACAATTCCTTCTTTGTAACATCTAGCCTAGTTCACCCTCATTTCCATTTTTAACATCTTACTTTATCCAACTGTGTAAGCTTCACTGAACCTAGATGAAGGCTCCTACAGCAAAGATTTCCATACATGAAACACAATAATAAGTTCACTTCATGGATGCAGAAAAGTAGAAAGAGATAACAAAATATTCAGGGAACAATTCACTTACTATTTCCTCTCTCTCCAATAATAACTACCTAGACAACTATGCAACTTGAACAATAAAGGCACCAATTATATTGTAAGATCTGTAAGGTCTATGCTATGACATTAAGAAATAAGATTTATTAATATTAATTATTGATAAAAACTTCTGATGCGTTGCTCCTCTCAGGTATTCTGTATCAGACAGTCATATATGCACATTTTTTGCTGTGGAATCAGATCCAAATTAGAAATAATCCCTGCATTATCTAGTTGAAAGTTAGGCCTTAGTCCACAGTAAAACTTGCTTAATTATCCATGTGATTAGGGGATTACTACATATGACCCAATCTTTCAAAGCATCTTTTTCAGTCATTGGACAGAAACAGGCATTTCAAAGGTACACTTAGTCTGCCCTGTAGAACAAAGCATGAATGGGTGGTATGTTTTTTTATCATTTTAGTTTTTATTTTGAGCATGGTTGTAGTATAAACTGATTCTAATTCAAACAAATAAACTCTGTTAGGCTGCAACTTCTGACGGGGATTCATTTTGCTCTTAAATACAGTCTTCAGTTTGGATATTTTGTAATGAATTATCCATCTACTCTTTCTTCCTTTGCCCCTTACTTTGTATCTGAATGATGTATGTGTAAACTTGATGCACATTTTAAAAAATTGTCTGAGGCTTTACATCTCAATATTTTTACTTGTCCCCTTTAATGTAGTTGTATTTCATTCACTATAGTTTGCCCTTGAGGGAAATCAGAACAGGAGGTACAATGCAAGGCCCTCTGCATTCTCAAATGGCTCCAAGAACAGCACAAAGCCATTAGTGATTTTGCAGCTCTATAGAAATATGAGTCAGTCAGGCTCTATGTAGCATCTGCTCATTAGAGTGTTACAAAAACTCACAATCCATCCTGAGACAGTTATCGATGGCTGTGCAAAGGCTATGTAAGATATAAATGCTCTCAAGTAGGGATCAAAATAAAACATCCCAAAAATCATCTGCATAAACCTGCCTCTGCATGTTGGTCATTATAATCTAATACAGATGTTTTTTCAACCTGCTGCACATAATTCAACTTTTTAAAAAAAATCTTTCATAAAGGCATCTTGTTAACTGATTTTCTTCAGTTTGCACTGTTTTGAGATACAGCACCACTGGGAAAGAGCTTCACCTTTTCTCCTCTCACCTGCTGTTTGAGATAGGCATATTCTCAGTATTATGAAGAACTGACATTGGCTGAATGCTGCTAAGAAATCAGATTTTAATGAAAAAAATTAAAATCAGCTTTTAAGAAGGATTCAACTGAAGTTTGAAGTATGCATGGAGTTTTGGAAATAGCCAATATTCAGACAACAGAGAGCAGTTTTGCATCTACAAAAAAAGCTTGAGTCTCTTTAATTCGTAGTGGTATTGTTTTTTTCCATTATACTATTAAGTTGTGCAAAGTGAAGGAAGCAGACAAGGAAATAGCAATCAGTGTACATGTGGCCATGGAGTCTCAGTGATGACTCCAGATGTTTGCATAAAGAAAAACTGCGAATATTAATAATTCTGAAGTTGGTGTCTATCTCTCTTTCCCACCAGTAGTTCCATACCTGACCTGAAACATTTTTCTAGTTAATCACAAGCATCTTTTAGTTAAAAAGAAATTTTCAGATGAAACAGATGTTGATTTGTCTCATTTTCCTCACTCCTCTATTGGAAGATTTCTCTATGATTTTGCATTTAAATGTGGAGGCAAGTAGAAAAAGTTTCCCACTGCTTATGTTTCCAGTTTGTTAAGATGGTTCATTTGAAAGATATTCATATGAATAAAAAGATGTGGACTGATGTTGGATCGTTGCTGAAATATTTTACGTCAAAGGAGGGAATTGAATATTTATTTTAAAATTCTGTGTGCTACAAAACTGGTAACTGCTGAATGAATAAATCATTACAGAACTGTGGGTTTCAAAGAAAGAACTTCCTTCTCATATCCCCTTTCTTGCAGCACTTTCATGGGAAAAAAATGTAGAATAAACAATGTGGGAGTTTATTTATTGGGTATTACAGATCATATTTGACAGAACCTACTGGATAATTTCATGCTACTGATCTGGTTACAATACTGCCATTATCAGAATAAGTATCTTTAAAAATTATTATTTAGATAAAATAAAAATTATTTGACTAACATTCTGCTTAAGATATATTACATTAATACACCTTCAGAGGAACCTTTACATCATTGGCATCTGTCATTTTAGTGCAATCAAGTCATTTGCTAAAACACAATGTTTCTTTCCCTGAATCCCTGTGTTACTTAAATTCAGGTTGTCATCAATTTTTAGGGTTCAGTTCATTAAATGCATATTATGTTTTATACTATTATATAGTACAGTATATAATATATACTTTTGTCATAAAACTTCTACCTTGGTGCAAAATGGTGGATGTTTACAGAATGAGCAACTGCTTAATATTTTGTCTTATTTTTTCAGACCCACACTATTCATAATTTACTCTTAGAATACATTTATTCACTTTTTGATTCTTTCTGATATTTATTATTATATTATCTGAGTGGACATTATTGATTTTATACGTCTGTCTCTGTGTTATAAGGTGATGGTATTATAACCATTGAAGCATAAAATCATTACTGTAACTAGCATTAGCTACTCAATTTAATATGCCTACATCTGGAGAGTTCAGAGGACTCACAGTTTTTGCAATATTTATTCTTAAAATACTAAAAATTTCACAATGCAATGAAAAACACAAATTTCATGAACACATGTAAAAAAGTACATTTGCCCAGATGACAAAGAAATCTTATTTAAAAGGCAGGTATAGAACTTTACCAATGTCATTAGAAAGTCCAAGTATCAGATCATTCTTCATCACTTTTCTGGCTTTCCAGATTAGTGTTTGAGTCTACTTCTTGACATCCTAAGTTAAGAAAGAGTCCGGGCCTTGTCCTGTGCTTTGTTTCATTCTCTGGCTGTGCTTTACCCTAGGTAGTGAATGAGAGATGGGTTCCACAGGGAAAAAAGAACCAATTTACATCATTAGAGATTTCAGCATAGGACCTCTGTATATGGTACATTTGAAGCGCTTCATTAACAATGTCATATAGCTTCCAGGCTATTTTAGAAGAAGAAACATGACTTCCTCTCTGTGCAAAAATTACCTTGTATAACACTATGTTGATTTCCCTGTCATTCATCATTTGAGTTCCTTAAATATGGTTCAAAGATAATTCAGTAATTAGTAGATGTAACAACTGAATACTTTTCTCTTTAGGGATAGACAGTAAAGGAAGAACGATATGGCTGAAGAATTTCCCACTTGCACCTCAAAAATTGTTTTCCAGGTACACTGAGCTAGGGTTTTGAAAACAATATTACATAAGGAATAACTACACACATTTGAATCCTTCTCCCTGTACCACTGATCCCCTTTATGTCCTGAAACACACAAACTGAGGATGAATCAAAGCTCGCTGAAAGACAATTTTCATATCAGACTAAGTCAGACATTGACTACAGCCATTCCCCCTTTACAGTCAGGTTAAAGCAGTATTTCATCATGAGAAGTATCAGGCTACCTTTAACTACAAGAGGTCATGACAATGCTGATAATAAACTAATATATTCCTCCAAGTTTTTCACCTGCCTGTTAAAATAGTATGGAAAAATGGTTTATTGAAACTACAGGTAACTAAGAAAATAACTTGTCAATCTGTTTCGTGTTAAGTAGCCTCTAACCTTAACGAGAAATCTACTCCAAGTGAATTGTGTAATGCTTTTAATTTTCAGTTCTTATATAAAATGAGATGTGAATTCTGCCACTTTACACTAAAGCTGTCTCTTTTCTTGATGTAAAACTATTTTGCCTATTGGTTAATTTTATTTTTTTTCTTATTGTATAGGTTTATTAATTTTGCACACTGCAAAATTAAGAAGTCTTTCTTACATAGAGTTTCAATGTAGAAATTCTGCTGTCAATGTAGAAACTCTGATGTCACCACAAAAAACTTCTTTCAGGAACTATAAACTGAATGCAAGCTTTTTATTTTGCATTTGTTTTTTACTGAAGAAACTGTTAGTATTTCTTTCAAGAAATGGAGTTGTCTCATTTTATACACACACCTTGCTATATCAGAAGGATACAGAAATCTAATCCTCCTAAAATTATAATCCTCATTTATTCTTTTGTCAGTCAGACTTTAGGTCATAGCTTCACAACTGCTTCTTGATAAATATTTTCTAATTCTTGCCTTTATTTCTTTGCCAGCTCAGTTTCTTCTGTCCTCTTGTAAGTTTCAAGATGCACTTCAAGATTCACTTACCTTTTCTCTAAGGCAGTACATCTAGAGATGGCCCAGAGTGTTTGTTTTTCACTACAAATCAAAACTGATGACCCACTTATATTTGCTTTCAGATCTACAAAATTTGACAATGGAAACTATATGACAAAATGATTCTTTAAATGTTCTTTCAGATATCTTACCATGAGAAAAAATTACATAAGTCAAGATGACGTGACAGGAATCGAATAATCACAGAAGTTTTTCATGTGTGATCTCAAACACTACCAAAAGCTACAGTATCAAAACTCTTACATCAATAATTTCATGAATTATAATTATAAAGAATGCATAACAATTTGTGTGCCCTGTGATGATATTCTGTCTTTTGCATAGAAGCTTATATGCTTACCTTTTTTTTCTTTTTTCCTGAGTATGGTATTCCCATTTTATAATGGCATAAATGGGAACTATTGTATTCTACTGCAATTTTAAAAGAGACAAACTAATAAAATATGCAATTTCTGAACAACATCAAGAATATATATCTATATATCTATATATCTATATCTATATCTATATCTCCATCTCAGATACTGATCTAAATATATACTTTTTTTGTTTGTTTTCTCCAAGAAATTTGGTTCATTTCTTCTAAATATTTTTCTGAAGGAGGGAAAAAAACAGTATACATTTCAGAATTCAGAACATCTAAACTGGGATTTTTTTCCTTAATAACATTACAGAAACAGTTTAAAGAATAACTTTGAATGGATCAAAACCATCTAATTATTAACAGTTACATGAAACAAAATTATCTCACTGCAGATATTTTAATTTTATCTTTATTACTCTTATCACACTTCTAATTTCATATGTTCTTCAACTTTTTAAAGTCTTCTTCACAAGTATTCAGCAATATAGAAACCCTTGCTTTTAAATGTATATAATGTTATACTAATCCATTTATATTAATAAATGTTTTACTAATCCATTGCTACTTTAGATGAAGAGCAGAGAACCTGTACCACAGCAGAAATCAGATGATCACATGGCAACAGGCTTGCTTTTCTGTGATGACATGTAGGCTGATCCTGTTCAGTTACATCATCTTAGAAAGTAAAAGGGACAGGTTATGTAACTTCTAGATTGTCTTCATCTGAAATAATTAAAAAATTGCATACTCAGAACTGTACAGCCAAGCTTATCACTTCAGTTTATTTTCCATGTGATCTACATTAATTTACTTTGATGTTGTTACTTGTTAATGGAAGTGAGACTTTACTTCCCTCAGAAGTCATCTTTCAAATCATAGTGCTTGTGGAGAATAGGAAGATGAAACAGTGTATGAGGAAATAAATTAATACACAGGCCCCTTTATTTCCTGGCTACATATTTCACTGCAGAAAGTACTTCTTACAGCCAACAGGGACTGTAGCATCTCAGTATTCATTAAAACAAAAAATAAAACACAGCTTTGTTTCTGGCCTTCCTTGCTATAACCTTGAAAGCATGAACAGTGCCTGTAACCAATGGAAGGTAGCAGAGTGTAACCAAATGCCTTCCTCAGACAAAGAAAATTTGAAATTATATCTCTGAGAGATAAGAATGTCCCCATTTATCTCACCCAGGGCTTTGCAGACTGCACCACCCCATATCTACAGATCATATAATTTTTTTAATACTGTTACAGAAAACACCAGTTTATTGTAGCAGTCACCTAGCATTCTGGTTCTCTGAGTTTTTTGTAATCATTTTGGAAACTGTTCAGCTGTTTCTTACTCTGTATATTCAACCAGGCAGGGAAGTTAATCAGATTTCATTAATGTTCGCTGTTTGGCTTTACAGTGCCTTGTTCTTAGGCAAGGCAAGGCAAGGCAAAAGGCAAGGCAAGG
>VXBD01005968.1:196-19381 GCA_013399975.1 Indicator maculatus
AGCAGAAAAGTAAAAGAATATAAATAAATCACAACTGGATGTAAGAAAGAATTATTATTCTAAACACTCCCATTGGAGAGAGAGAGAAACCTTTAAGATTCAGTACCCAAAACAAAGTTCAGTCTGTCTGATGTTTTTCTGCTGGGCAGTCTAGCAGGGTGCTTCTGTGTTGCTCCTTTTGCTTTCTTTGCTGAAGAAGATAACGTACTGACATTGAAAGCTAAGTTCTAACATCCTCTCTGCTTCTTCTCTTTTCTTCCTTTTTCCAGGGGGGTCTGGCGAAGGCAGGGAAGGGGGAGGCAGAGGGACAGCTTTCCTGGCTCTGGTCAGGAGGGTTTTGTGCTGTTCCTGTTAATTGTACATATCTGTAAATATTGTAAATACTGTATATTTTTTATATATTCATTGCATTCCATTGTAGACTGTAGTTTTTGCTTGTAAATACAGCCTCATTTGCTTCCAAACTGAGCTAGTCTGGTGTGGTTAATGTGGAAGGGAAATTTCAACCTGCCACATGTGGTAAAGAAGTGAAGATCTTGGTCACTCTCACTTTGCAGTTCTAATTCTTTTCGTAGTGTTTATGATAAATGTTTTCTACAGCATTACCATAAAAGCCATAATCATATCATACAGATGCAGTAGCCTCTGTTCCATGGGTGATAGGAAGAGAGGGTGGAGTACAAGTTTTCCATGTTTCTGCTGTATTAGACTGCTACTTTATTACCCTAATGATTTGTCAAAGATTGTTCACTAACATCTACTCGCTTCTTCCAACTTTGCACTTTCAGACTGTGTAATATCACTTCTGTCTATGTAGCCAACATAGGTTTTTTTTTTTTTTCTCTACTGGCAAGCTGAAGTTAAAGAGTCATTAAAGAGCAGGAATTCTCTCTAAAAGTTACTGCCTTCTATTTTGGATCAAGCATGGCTTGAATTCAGTTGTGTTCTATCACACAATAAACAAGGAAAAAACAAAACCCCAAGGAATTCTGCCCATCAGTAAAAGCAATTGTGTGATCTTCATTCCATTGTTTGGAAGATCAGGTGTGGGGACAAAAATAATATGTCTTTTATTTCTTAGACTTTACTCAATCTATTACGCTTGTGATCCAGTATTGCAAATTCATTAAATGAAGGTGTAAAAAACAGTTTTATAAAAACCAATTTTATTTCCAACTGCAATGCCTAGATCTGCACCTCCATCATCTTTCACAATATTAGTTGGTGAAATGTTGTCAGAAAAAGCCACCTCTAAAAAAGAAACCAAGATTTAGTGTTCACTTCCCCTAGTTTGGGCTTCTGAAATCAGCTGTGGTTATATATGTAAATGGATAAAATGCTTCAAGATTAATTGGTCTGAAACTATTTTTATAAATTAAATAGTGCTTAAAAATTCTTGTAAATTTGTACTGAAAGTTGTTTAGAAATGTACTTACTTGGAATTTTATATTCTCATTATGCCACGCAATTTTTTGGACTAAAGATGTGTTTTAGTTAGCAGTGTATAAGGTTATAAAAAGATTTTAGGCAGCAAACTTACGACGTTTTTTCAATCTTAACATTACATGTTTTGGAAAATTATGTTTCAATTAAGATGATCTCAGAATATACCTGTATCAAGTTTGGCCAGAAATAATTAGGATTTTTATTTTTTAAATCTGTCTCCTGTGACTGTAGTATGTTTTTCATGGAGCTCTGTAATGATTTTTGCAGAAGACTTGTTCTTAGCCTACCTTTCAAAGTGGCCATTGCAATTTGCCTCATCTTGGACTATCTATGCATGTAAAATAAATTTCAAGTTAAAGTTAGGGAAGAATGGCATTGATCATGCAGTGTGGTCACTAGGGAAAAATAAATAATAAATGTAATTTTATAAGACAAAATGGAAGTCCTTATCGGAGGTAATTTATAGTCTGAGCTCTTTGAGAAGCATGTATTTCAAGGAGTGTGTGGCTAAAGAGCAGGGCAGCGTTGATGATGTGCTAATGATGCTTTTTGACATGTCTTGGAGCAGCTGTGCTCCAATGTACAAGTTGTGGTTCCACCAGCAATTCAACTTTTACTCTTGTTGAGAAGGAATACTTTTACTTGGCTAGGAGAAACACCTGTGTATGTCAGTGGAGACCTTGTAGATGCCATTCAGAATGCAGAAGGCATTTCTTCAGTAGAGGTTTTACAGACTTAGTACCTTATTACCTTAGTGGATTTTAATTATCTCAGGATTAGGAAGGTACCTAGGTGCATTTCTGTAATAGAGACACTCTTTAGTAGAGTTCTTTTACAAAGAATGCCCTTTTAACATGTTGGGGGAAGGGCCAGTATGAACTGTTATTTAGCTCTGAATGCATTTGAAGTGCTGCCATATTTTATTTTATTCCAGAAAAGAAAAAAAGAAAAAATATCTGTACCTTAAATGGCTGAGATTTCAGTTGCATTAACTAAAACTTCCCCAGTGTCTCAAATGATCTAGTAGTTAGATGCGGGAGCACTCTAATAGGAACAGAGTGATGCTGGAACTGCATGTCAGCATAGGGATGTATGTCTATATATTAACCTTTCTATATAAACACAAAAATGTTAGTACCTAAAAATGTCTGCTTTCCTGATAAGGAAGCTTTTCTAGTTCCATTCTTGATTCTGTACAGCATCACATAACCTCAGAGTCCAGCATTTGAATGTTGAGTTACTGCAGAGCTGTTAAGGGATATCATAAAGCTTGTTCTGGAGGGAAAAAAAATGGTGTGCATTAACCCCTTAAATATATGTTTATATTTAAAAATTACTGAATACCAAATGAAGAAAAAACAAATAGAACATGATGCACATAAATCTGAATTGTCATTGCAAAAATTATGTTGAAAATATGTACTATGAGAGGAACTGTGTAGTAAATTTGACCATGTTGTGTAAATATCCTATCCATATATTTCCTCTGCTAAGTTTTGATTATAAAATTTAGAAAAAAGCAGCTAGCTTAAACATCTTAAACATCTGCTGGTACTTTTGAAGATTCCACTGAACATGATACAAGTGAGTATTCACAACATGTTTGGAGGCCACAGATCTGGCTGTTGCTTGGATAAATATTTTCCCCAGGTGCACAAAATATTATGCAGACCAACACCAGTTTTCATTTAAAGTCTACTCTGTAACTATAGCCAGAGGAAGTTCCACACTGCCTGAAACAATGCACTCCAGACTGGCCCCTAAAAACCCCCAATAACCCAAGGAATTTCTCTTCCTTTTGACATCCGTAGTTTGAACATTCAACATTTTATTCAGCTTCAGAGATGTCTTTAACTTAAGCAATGAAAGAAATATCTTTAACCAATTAACCAAGCCTGTCTTTTTCATATAGTGACATTGTGGTCTTTAAAAGCTTCCATCTTCATCCTAGTTATGCAAAATAGATATTAACTACAAACCAGACATGACTGCAGAGACCCAGTGGGGAAGCTTGATGTGATGATTGATGGACCTTGTCATTGATAGTGGCAGTTACTGCTGCTTATGGGAGGACAGAGCTCTTGCGTACTTTGCAGGGTCTGCACACTGTCCTTGTACATAAACCTCTGCAATTCCACCTGTTTTGCCCACCAAGGTCTTTGTGTCTGGTCCTTCCATTTCTCCATAATTAGGGAAATCCATATGACTTCCCTAGGTTACCTTTAATGGTGATTTTTTCATTCTATTGTCTTTCCCCAACATCTATCATGTCTTCACTCCAGCAGTATAAGATATGTCTTTACCATAAAGAAAAAAGTATCTAGGTTGAAGCTTAGATGTCAGCCTGCAGTTGACTGTGGTTTGTTGAGGAGCATGCTTTGTGTAGGTCTAACTCTGGCAGTGCAGGAGTATAATGTGGGGGAAGAACATGTGGCAAAGTGCAGTCCCAGGGTTCGATTTGATATGGCCAGCCTATTTGAGACTTAGAAGAGAGATTGCACATATGTGGGCATGACCCATGCTGTTTTGCTTGACCGCAGGGCCAATGAACTGCCTCTGGCCTTTTCTGCTCACTAAGATTCAACACTTGTTCAGTGTGACTAATTCCTATGTACCCTGTCCACATTTCCAGTGACTTTCACATTACTGCCTTCAAATTGCTCACCCTTACTCTGTCCCCTTTATGTCTAACAACATCTCATGCCTCTGTCCCAAAGACATCTTAACTCCTTAGTCTGTCATACTGAGATCTCTCCATGTCTTTCTCTTAACTCCTGCTTAACTGTCCCTCCTTCTGATTGCATGCAGGTCTGTTGGTGAATCTTCTCACTTTGCTCCACTGAGTCCATTTAAACCTTCTTCTTCCACTATTCTGGATTCCTAAGAGGTGAATTATTTGGGATACTTGCATATTCAGCTTCTTGAGATGGGTGGAGGTGATGTCCTACTTGAAAGTGTTTCATTGAAGTGGGTTAAATTACAGGCAGCCTAATCAAAGCCAGAGTAAGTGATGGTTGTTTCTGTGTGAATGGTGATGAGTTCTGCTGCAGTTTAACTGGTCAACAGGAGTTTTATTTTCAACAACTTAAATAAAGTCAAAACTGGAATTTGCTGTGCATCATTCAGTGAGAATGCTTACTGTACTCTGAGGATGCTTATTATTGTCTTCGTATGGATCTTACCTCTATTAAACGTGTCAGCTAGCCCTACTATGAAAGTAGTATCTTTGCCTCCTGGTATCAGCCCCAATGTCTTAATTTTTCCCCACCTTCTTTGGCAAATTGAGGTGCTGGCCTTCAGAGTTTCTGAAATGAATAGCAGATTACCAGGAAAATGTGGTTGATTGTGCCTTTTTTTTCTCCCTAAAAGCACCAGTGTTTATGGTTTTGCTACCAGAATGAGAGCAAAGGTAATTTTATAGCTGAACAGTTATCTTCTAGGAAAAGCTTGTTAACTAGAATAAACATAAATGCTGGTTTCTTTAATTTTCTAGCAATACTGGTTCAAATCTGAGGAATTAAATTTTTCACTTGTCAATACTTTAGTGGTATATTATCTAGAGTTGTAATTGAGAGGTCAGACACCTAACTTTTTGCCTCCAAAGTTAACCCCTTTATTTTCTTATGTTCACTTGAACAGGATTTATGCCTGATTAAGTTACTGTCTTTTATCGTAATTAAAGAAAAAAGTTGTGGAGGAAGAACTAAAAACTCTGTTCAATGGAAAACAGATTGTTTGTGCTCAAAATGAAACAAAAGAGACCCTGTCACACACAGTGCCTTTTTTCCACTTGTCAGAATAATCAGCAGTCAGAAAGATTTATCTGCTGTGAGAATGATTCAACTGTCCAGAGCTAAGGGTGTGTGAGGCAGGAAGCATATTTAAGCTTTCCAGAAAGGAAGCAACATGCTTTAGAGTTTGGTTGAGATCACAGGAATGGCAGCTTTAGCAACAGTGCTTATAGCCTGTATTTGTAAACTTTCTTGCCTGTTTGCAGTTCATGCCAAAAATGGATTAGTGAATTTAACAACACCTCTCTTCAGTACTTGTAAGTGAATTACTGCATTCTGTGTGCCTTTGATTTACAAAGGGTTTCTTCTTGTGGTGCCTTAAAGTCTCATTTTGAATAGCATAGCATGCTTGCAAAAAAAAATTTCTTTTTTTCTAGAAGTTTACTTCTGGCAGTGAAAACTCCACTGTTATTGTCAGCTTTCACATATTTGAGTATACTTTCAGGTGGTAACACACTGGATAGAAATGTGTAAGAGAACGTTAAAAAGCAAAAAGCAAAATGTAATTCAATCACTGTCAGATTATTCAGTCTTTATGGCAAAATAGTATGTTCACCTTTAATCTGTCAAACCATAATAGAACTTCTGTGGTTGATAATAATTTGTTATGGTGACTTACAAAAATCTTTTGTCCTGCTATTCTTTAAAGTTTGAAATGTTTCTAGTTCAGTCATGGAGAAACTGGTTTCAAGTATCAAATCAGGGAAGACCTGAATATATTACAGGCTCACGCAGATTTGTCACCATTCTTTGTCCTTACAGTACAAGGAAATATAAATACAAATGAAAACACATGATGAATATTTTCCTGAATGTAAAGAAAAATTTGAGTGTCACAGTGTCATGGATTCAGCTCAGTGTCATGGGAATCTCTTCATGAGTATTTGTTACCATGCAGATGTCATGCCAGCTTTAAAATGAAAATGCAGGCTGGAGCAAAGTGTCATGGGGCTTGTAGTTCAGATTGTAATATGAGAAGATTCCTGTTTCTGATTTTTGGTTTGGGGTATTGGTCTTTTCCACAGGGCCGACTGTGGGCTTGGGGAGTAGGGGGGGACGTTTTATCCCTGCCTTCTGCTGCTGCTTCTACTTTTGCTGTGCTTTTCTATGAAACAGGCTAAGGTAATTTCGTCTCACTGAACTCCTTATTTCAACCAAGGTCGGGTTTTTTATGTTACTTTCCCTCCCAGTCTGTGTGTGGGTGGCTTGTGAGAGTGGCCTGTCTTAAACCAGGACAGTTTGTTTTGGTACCCTAATGTGCAGCAGTGTAGGGTTTACATAACAAGAAGAGAGATAATAAGAAGTGAAATAATGACAGGATTCAATTAAGGCTTGTGGCAGTTTAGGCTGGGTGCCTCCTGTTACTGCCACATAAGTTACACCTCCAGTGTCCTGAGTGTCCAACCCAATCAGGTGGACACAGGAAACAGCGTATTTCTACCCATAAATCCTGCACCCTATAAATTCGTCTGCAAAGTCATTCTCTTTCTTCTCTCTCTGCTCCTGTGGGAGATGCTTCCTGTCAGGTAACAGTGGGGGAATATTTCAAGGCCTCTTAGGCCTGTCTATGTCTAATGCCAGGAGGAGAGGGAGGGGCAGTCTCAGACCTGGCCAGCCTGAGGCTAACCTAGCAGTAGTGGGGGAAGAAAGAGCCCTGGGGATTTGGATATACCCTCAGGTGGGGAGAAGGGAAGGGAGGCCTTTGGGTGTTGTGTAAGGGTCTCTGTATGCTTTTGAATTCTTTGCTACTACGCTTTGTAGTTTTTGTAGTTTCACCAATTGCTTTTCCATATGAATTTTCCATTACTCTCCAATCCATTTGTGTGAGTGTCATTCTTCTGTCCCTCTTGGGGCAACAGAGGATCTGTCTGGCCCCAAAGCAGGACAAGGCTTATTAAAAGAGTTTTGTATACGTCTTTTTTCTGTACTATGTTTGCCACATTGGTGCTTTTGCTTTCCAGGGGTGGCTGTGGCTGATGTGCTGGGGCCAAACTACCACAATCGTTTTTTGTTGCATTGGCCGGGAAACTATAACTTAGTTGCATATTTGCTTTAAGCCTGTTAAGATACAAGCTTCTGTGTTGGCCACTTTCTGTGCTAGCAGCATTGCTTTATTTTGGAATATTTCCTTTGTTTGGTGTGGTGGTTTGGCCCTGGCCTGGAGGCCAGATGCCCACCAAAGCTACTCAATCACTCCCCCTCTTAAATGGACAGGGGGAGAGGGGAAAAATATAACAAAAGCCAATAATAAGATAGAAGTAATTTTAATAACAATANNGCAATATGGAATAAACAAAATCATAAAAGCAGGAAGCTGTATAAATAGACATAATTTTGTGTTTACTGACCCATAGCTCAGCAAACAAAGCAAAACTTCTCTGCAAAGGTAAGGCTTAATGTGCATGTTATGCCAAGAAACAGAGCTACACCTCTTATTCAAAACAGTAATAGAGCAATTACAGCAGGGATGTATAGCAGGAGAGTCTGACCTTCTTGTTTTACACTCAAAGAAGAAAAGCTATAAAAACTTGATAAGGTAATTATTTGATACCTGAAAAAGAACACTTGCCACCAACAAGCAGTCAGTTTGAGCCTGGTAGAGAAGAAGCTCTGCAGAAAGGGATTTAGGGATGCACTTGAGCCTTTGGTTTATGTTATGCTTGTGGATAGCTTACAGCTGTCACATGCATAAGTGAGGACATTTAAGTAACAGAGCATTTGTTTTGCTCACCAGTTACAGTGTTTGCTCCTGGGGCTGCTTCTGCACCCAAGTCAGAATCAAAAAGTAAAAAAAAAAAAAAAAAAAAAAAAAAAAAAAAAAAAAAAAAAAATTTAAAAAAAAAAAAAAAAAAAAAAAAAAAAAAAAAAAAAAAAAAAAAAAGCAATAGACGACGTGGAAGCCAAAAGCAGAGAGATGTTAGTCTCTACTTCCCATCAGCAGGATGATGGTCGGTCTCGGGAACCAGGGCTCTCTAAGCTTGGTGTTTACTTGGGAGGATAGACACCGTGGACAAATCCCCCCACTTCCTTCTTTTACTTCATTCTTATTTCTGAACTGACGTCATATGGCATGGAATACCTCTTTGGCCAGTCTGGGTCAGCTGGCTCAGCCGTGTCCCCTCCCAAGATCTTGTCCACCCCTCAATGTACTCTTGGGGCAGGGAAACATTGAAAAGACACAGCCTGGAGACTTATTCAACATTAGCCAAAACACTGCTGTGTTATCGACTACTGCTGCAAAACACAGCACTAGAAAGATTCTGTGAGGAGAATTTGCTCCAGCTCAGCCAAACCCAATACATTGCGGAACAGGCCTAGACAGATAATGGCTATGTGTTTCTCCCTGGTGTTGGTAGCCCTGTTGCTATGTGGGAGTTATGTCAGGGGGTGTTATCATTTCTTTCTCCCCACCTGAGATGAATATAGAGAGTTCTATTATGCATGCCCCAGGGTTCTGGTTCATCCCTATATGAGCTCTGTAATACTGCTGATCAAAGTCACTGGCATGTTGTGGGCTTTGTCAAATCTGGTGCCATCACAGCATGAAAGGAGACAGCCTTTGGGTGAAGAAATATTTAAATGTGGTGGTGGTGAGTTAATTTGGGGTTAAATTAACGAGGTGGGAATTATAAAAATATGGTTATTTTTATTTTCCCAAAACCCCTGACTCAAAATTACATACATAACTGATAAAAAATTATTTACAGGTTCTATTCAGTTGTGAATTCTTCCAGGATTCTTAATTAATTTTAGTACAATTTGGAAAATTCAAGGAATGGAAGGGCTAAGCCACAAATAGCTTCACCCCACTTATAAACCAAAGGCCAGCCAAGAAACTGCTAGGGAAGTATGGGATGCCAATTTTTACTCATGAGATCGGAGTAGGAATTTGAAGATGGTCCCTAGCTCTCTCTGTCTTGCTGACACCCATCCAATTCAGTGGGTGACGTGGCTCAAATCCAAAATGGGGGGACCTGCCAGAAATCAAAAGTGTCTGTAGACATGACTGCCATGAGGGAAACTCATGCAGTGCAAGGAAAAGCCACAGGATTGGTCCCAGGCAGACAGGATCACGGCAGTGAGAAGCCAGTTGAGTGCCAGTTTCTCCAAGGTAGCCACAAATCCAGCACAAGGTGAGTAGAGTCCAAAAATGAGAACCCAAAATGGCAGAGCCGAAAATGAGCGGGCTCCCAGGAAAACGGTGAGAGCAGCAGAAAATGAGAGCCCTGACTGCTCCCTGCTTACCCTATTTGAGATATTCCTAGACAATTGTCCAGGCCAAAATGTGAAGTACCCCCCTGATCACATTTCCAAATTCCAGCAGAATCATTATTATTTTAAATTCAAGTTGTTCCTGAGAATTTATATGGTTGAGTCTTGTTTGGAGGAGGTAAGATGGAATGATCTGGTTGCATATGCAAAGATTTCGTTGCTGTTGCTCATCTGCAATGTGTTGTGTCAGAAATCTGACATCAGAGATACTCAAGGGAGAGATAACTATCTCTTCTGATCATGGAAGAGCAGAATCTCACCTTAATTTCTTTCATGTGTTAGACTGTGTTTCTGCTTAGGAAGAGAACTCTCTGTTTAGCTATCTGGTTAGCTAGGTAGCTAGAGAAAAAAGGTGCAATATTGACCATTGCTAACATACTGGGTTTAGATTGGAAAAAAAATATTCTGGCTAATAATAATAAAAAGTGATAGATTTTTATGTACTATTTCTTCATGTTCTTACTAATATATAAATGTCATTAGGACAGGAAAATGGCAATAAGAAAAGAGGGTTTTTTTATTACTCTTATTTTGTTTTTAATTTGGTTGGCCCAATTTATTTGGTATTTATGCTGATTGCCAAGCAGATGTTGCACACCAGTTTTCAAGCCATCTACTCAGAATAATGTAAAATGCAGAAATTTCACATGCATGAAGTCCACTTTTCTTTTTAATTGTCTATGGCAACAAGGAAATAGATTTTTTTTTGTTTGTTTAAAGCACAATGTTTGTTATACATTTCATATTAAGAAAAAAATGTATTTGCATCAGCAGCAGCCACCTTCTGGTGAAATTCAGGGAACTGAACATGTCAGCATTACCTGCCTGTTTTGTTTGAAGTCACCTGGTTCAGCATGTATTCCTAGTGAAATCAGTTTGAGCAAAACCTGTCTGGCTTTGCACAATGTTGTACGCACAATCTGTAGTCATATGGGTTGCTCCACTTGAGCCACGAAATACAGCTTACACTGGTGAGCTTCAGTGAAGAGCTGGATAGAAATTGCGATGCTTCAGCTAGAAGACATCTGCCACACTTAATACACAATTATAATGATAACATGCTAAACTTGTAACTCTGTTGTCTAACTTTATATTCCTTCCTAATGGTTCATCTTTCACCTGGTTTACAGACAAGGCAGCAATGCAATGTTCATTATGCTGATGGAGAGAATAGATTGTATGAAATGTCACATATGGTGGAACTTCACTTATGTTTATTCTTGATTTTTATACAAGGAGGAAGTATTGCAGCTTGGTGATTGGATTCTGAGCCAAATTTGCAGAGGTCCAATGTGAACTAAGCACAATGCTTTAGAAATCACTGAGGGAATAAGCTTGTAGTACAGTGATGCCTCTGATGAAGCTGCTCAGAGTGGAACTATAGTGTAAAAATGGGAAGACTTTAGCAAACCTGTTCATAAGTTGGAATTCTATTTTTTTTTAAAGTTGGTCCATTGATTAGTTGATTTGTTAACTTGCTCTTTCAAAATTTGCAGAAGTGTCATTAGATTTTTGTAACAATTTTGGTGGATATTTTTGTTGTTGGTTTTGTTTTCTTCTGTTCAGCATATGCACAATTTTAATATCCATACTCAGATATCATTACTGGAGAATGACAGGTAATATGTTAACATTAGTTCCCAATTTTTTCTGAAAGATTCCATGATGTAAATAACTTTCATTTAAACCTCATCTGCTCTGCATTTAGCAGAGACTTTATATATTATCATGTGATGTTAGCTTCAGAGTTGCAGTGGAAATATGAGTGCTTCCCTTCATATGAATTAACTAAAAATCAGGTTTCCATCAACTTCAAAGGAACTCTGACCCATAGAGGGGTACACTGGTCACATTGGGATATTCCCTGCAACAGTTCTTCACTAAAGAAAAGTAATACCCTCTTGGTGATGTTTACATGTTATGACTTAGGGGTTCACGGTTTCTTTTTGAACATTTTTTTTACTCACTATCATGATCAGATACAATAAGTCTACTTGGGGAGGAAAAATATCTTCTGGCTTATATTTGACTCATCTATCTATGTAAACACAGAGTTCTTTTTAAAGTATAAAATAAGAAAAAGAAAGAGGGAGCTTGATTCTGTTCTGGAGTGAGTGGGAAAATAAATTGGTTCTTTTCCCTGCAGTTCGGGATCATTTGACTTGGAAATTAAGACAAAATTAGTGATTGAAAACACCATCTGGACTTTTCATAATATATGTAAAAAAAATTGCTATCCTGTTAAACCTTTTGCACCTTCTGGAAGGTGGTGGTTAAGAAAGTAAGTTTTACTTTCTCTTTTCTTCCTCCTATATCCCTTCTTCACTGGCTCCCATTCCCAGGAAGACTGATTCCTTTGAAGTAAAAGCAAAAAAGTTGTCTTGTTCCTCCAAATATTTTGCTAAAGTCTTTAAGATGTGCTTTCTCTCCCATAGGCTGTGGAATTCCGCAGTTCAGCATAAACCTACATTTCATCTGTTAGCTGCCAGGAGTGGAAGACCTGACCTGTGTCGTCTTCACTTCTCTGGCTCTTTGCTGCAGAGTGGGGAATCAGTTCTGGTGAGGCATAGGTAGCTTCATCCCCTACTGATCTTGGAGGGGCTGTGGAAGCTGAAGCAAGACAAGCCTAAGCCTATGTGGTAGAGGTCAGGCACAGCTTTAGCACTGATGATGAGGTGCACCAGTACTACTGCCCAGCAGCAGTGGTAAAATGACTGTACACAGTTTTAGGATTAGGTAGGCAGAGTTGGCTGAAGAATGTGATTTTTAAGGTTGGTTTTCTTATTTATGGTCTTATATTGTCATTCTTTTATAGCTTAAAGTAATGTATTTGAAATGCTTAGTAACTTTTTTCATCTTCACAACATTAGTAGACAAGAAAGGTAAAAATGTATGGATAGTAAATGCACAGGCAACTTCTGGTGTTTTACAATGCATAGCCAGTCTGCAGAGTTAATTTCTTTATTAAGAGCAGGATTACACTTACTGTATAGCAGGAACTCTGTGGGAATAAAAGCAATAATAACTCTCTCAAGCTCTAGCTGTCTAGATGCAGCAATTGGAACTACATGATGCTATCAGCTGCATGCAGACAAAATGATCAGATAAGTAATGTCTTTATCTTGGGGGTGGAAAAGGAGTGTGTCATCACTTCAGGGTTACCCACACTACAGAAAGTAAATATTCTAATATTTAAGTGCCTGTGACAGTGAGATAGTTGTCTCAGGTGGGGAGAGAAATTGAGCTAAAAGCCAGTAACTTGGGGGAAAACAAAAATCATAATTATTATTTCCATGTAACACACATACATGTGTACACACCCCTACACGCACCTCCACCTAATGAATAGAATATTTTTTCTACTGTATTTCTTCATAATAAATGAGATCTGTACTGAAATTCTTCTATTAGCATTATATTCAAAGTGGATCAAGGGTGGGTAGCTCATCATATGAAAATAATTAAAAGTTACTGGAGAGGAAGAAAAGATTCCTATCCTCAGATTCATTCAAGGTTTGTGTTTCAATCCATGTTTCTTAGAAACAGGCTTCCATTAAAGCCCATTTCAGCCCATTCAGCCCATTTCAGCCCAATTAATTCCAAAGAAAACCACTGGAAAACATTACAAAAGGTGTGTCAACAACTGAGAGAACTAAATAGTGTGAAAAAATGGTGAATGGCAGCAGTCAGGTCACATCCTCCCCATTCTGGCTCTCCACCTTCCAGATAGTTCTGGAATATGCTATCATGTAGCTCAGCCACCCAGAGTTCAATCAGATGTGCAGAAAGCATACCTTAGGAGCACAAAAAGTATACACATTTCTTTGTGTTTGGATAACCTAGAAGCAAAGTCCTAAGACTGAGTAGCAGCATAGCAAATTTTTAGTGGTGGTTTAGATGAGATTAATAATGTTAGCTGAAAATCACCTGAAGTTAATTTCAGTGCCAAAAAAACTGATTTAACTTATAGGCTTTTTTTTTTTTTTTTGACGATTGATTTTTTTTTTACTATGGAAAATATCAAAGTATTAAACTAGATTGTGGAGGAATCTGATCTACAAAACAGATACTTTTGATAGAATAGTACTGGCAAAAGAGTACTTCTATTAACAGGATAGTAGGATGGACTTAAAACAAACTTCAGCCTTCTGTTTTTTGAGGATAATGCATGTGTAATGACAACAGAATATTTGTTACAGTCAAAGTGAATTTATTGAAGTTATTTACCATTTTTTAAGGAGGATACCAAAACACCAGAATTATACTTATTAATGTGAGTGCAGGTTAAGGATCTCTAGATGTTAATACTGGGCTATTCAATTACATAACTCAGTTAATGTTTCAAATTTTTAACCACTTATATAGAATAAAGCCACAGTTATATTTCTTGTTTAGCACTTTTAATTGCATTAGTTTGGTCAATCTTTTATATTAGCTAGTGAAAAAATTCTTCAGTAATATTCTGCCTCTACATTTTCTTAGTAGTGTTTTCTCTTTTCTACAGCATACACAAGCCTGCAGTTTAAGACTGAATGCTTTTTCTGAAAGTCTGCTCACATGCTTAAACCTATTTTGCAGTATGTTGACCCATCTTTGAAAGTTTTCCAGCTTCACTTCCTTTCCAGTGCAAAGATGAACAGAAAAAAACCTTAAGTTCAGGAATTGACACTCCCTTCCTTTCTCCCAGATTAAATCGGCCTCTGGACTGTGATCAGAATTTACTTTCATCTCCTGCCAGTATGACTTCAGGCCTAATCTAGGTTCACTGGGTGCCTACAAGTGACAACTGCCTATTAGTTTTGCTCTTTTAGGTGGAGTGAGGGAGTGGAAGAGACAACAGAGTATTGTTTGTTGGAAAAGGTAACTCTTGACAGCACATCTTCAACAGCTATGAAAACCAAGCACACTACGCCAGAAAGGGCTTTAGAAGAAGGATATTGGCTTCAAATGTGAAAAGGATGAATTCCAGGTTCCTCTTATTGTTCTGTTGTTTTAAAGTGCTTCATACTGCATAGGTTTGTGTCCTTTCAATGAAAGCTTGTTCAAGTGTAAATGCGAGAGTTTGGGGAATGGTGCTTCAAACCTGCCAGTACCACAAGTACTTTGCATGAGCTCATTTTGTCTGTTACTTTCATTTTGCCTTTTACTTTGCCCATGAGATGACTATTTCGTGTCCCGCATATGCCTCCTTCCTCTTCTATCCTCTTTCAAGACACATGTTGGTACCTGTTTCATTTCTATCAATCTTACATCTGAGAACAGGAGTTTCATATAATAATCATCTAGGAATTTTCTAGGAAGGAACGTATAAAATCCTAAACAACTTTTCTTAAAATGCAGAGCTGGGAGGAGAGTGTCAGCTCCTAGCAGGTGTTTCAGTTGTAAGATAAAATCCACAATGAAGTAACTAAAGGTTTAGGGAAAAAAAATTACATTTAAAACAAACAAGAGGTGAAGCTTTCAAGCTCATGCTCTAAAGAAGGCTAGGTGGACTACAAATCTTACGGCTCTTTGTCCTTCTCCATAAAATCTCTAATGAATGTATTGTGTGTTCCTTTGCTTACCTGTCCAGTAAGATATGTTCTTGTGGTTTCTAAATTAAATCCTCTGGACTTGAAATTTTTGAAAATGATTTCTCCTTCTTCACGTAATAGAAATTAAAACAAATGTTACCTGTCCTCTTTGTAACAACCTTTTATACATTGGGATAATGCTTACTTAAGTCTTTTTATGCTTAAATCTGGTTAATTTTTCTTTATAACTTAAGTTTCCTGTTGCTTTTGAAGCTGTTGATTGTATTTTTTTTCACTGGTGCCCAAAGCTGGATGAGGATCTTGGCACTTAATCAGCAGAATGATTATTTCTGGTTTTCATCAAGATCTAGTAGAGGAAAATAATCTTCTCTGGTATGTTAGTATGACAGTTCTTGTGTGATTTCCTTGTGGGTTAATTGTTTTCTGGAGCAGCTAGAAGTTTTTCTGCTGTATCACAACCTGAGTGTTTTTTCCTTATTTTGTACTATTGTAGTTTTTAAATGTTACTCTTTGTCATTTTGGGCTACGCCTGTTCCTCAAGATGCTTATTATACCCCTGCAGGGGAGTTACTTGCAGTTTTGATTGATACTTAGACTCTAAACTATGATTCAAGTAACTAATTAAAATATTTTGAAGAATAAAATCTAAGACAATGGACCAGTGAAATATAGAGCAGAGGATTGCTTTGTAGGCAGACAGGTTTTCATTAGTTATGAGTCCACCTACCTGATCATTTTTGCCTGTGTTCCAGCTCCCTGTTTTGAGGAGAAGGTCAGAAGATGTAGCTAGTTGAGATACATTTCATGACTGCCGTTTCATGGCTAAGCCCCTCCAGTTCCAACAGTTGCACAACCCTGCAGACACACAGCTGCTGGTCATCTAACCTTGCATGCAGACATGTGGTCCTGAGTTGGGATGATGTGTCCATTGTATGAGCTGGGAACTTAGGGACACTGAACACATCTGAAGGGCCCTTGAGAAAGAGTCTTGTAGGAGAAATTTGGTAAGATAGAAAATGACGGATCAGACCAAAGTGATAGCCTGAATAGTAACTCCAGTCTATATAGCGTTTGCTTGTCCTACCTCTCTTAAAGCTTATGAACATATTCCATTGTTAAAACCACAAGTCACAATTAATCAGTATTTTAAAAACATGATTAAAATAAACCCTTCTGCCTCTTTTTTCTTTTGTTTGTTTTCTTTCCCAGTTAAGTACAGACCTTACTTTTGATATTTTCTTAAAACATATAGTTTATAAAGAACATGTTTTTACTGTCTTTTTTGTAACCCATTACATGCTTTGGTCTTTCTGATTTTACCCATATGTGTTTCTGCAGTTCCTCTATACTATGACTAATTATTCATCATAGGTCTTTACTTCTGGATTTCTTTAAAAAAAAATCTTTTATATTTTCTGATTTTAAAGAGACCCTTACACATCTGTGCTGGTCCATTTTCTGTGCCACTTTTTTCTTTTGACTTGGGACAAATTATTTTTTCACTTAGTTTTACTCAAGATTTTCATCCCTAAGCACTCTGCTTACTAGTTTCCTGGTATATTAGCTTGTTTATTTGTATAAAATGCATAATAAATAAATATATTTTTATAATATACAAAATGTAATAAATATATATAGTATCTATAATATCTGTGTTCCCGTTTTACCACTGCTAATTGTCTTCTGTTTCTTGACTCATCTCTCCTTTACTTTGAATTACATGTAAATCAACTTCGCCTAAGAAATCTTCTCAAAAATTGTGTTGGGCTGACTGTAATTTCTTTATTTGTCTTTTTTTCTCCTAATCCATGGATTTCTTGCTGAAGCCCTTATTGCTATGAAATCCTTTATTTTGGATTCTTCTACTAGTTTCTTAACAGAAAAATGTCATGCATTTCTCCCTCTGATTGAGTGATCTCTAGCAGGTCAGCAACAACCCTCTCTTTTCACATTTTGTTTGCTCAAGGGATATTTAAAAATCTTCTCTACTTTTCCTCAGATTTAGAGCAAATGTATGAATTCTTGATTTACAATGTAAGATCTTCTATCTTTTTGTCACCCTGCTCTACTTCATCTGCAACTTCTTTGGATCCCTGCACAGCAGTTCCTGTCCTGCTATTTGTCTCCAGTCTTTGTGATGTGGATTCAGTGGTAATTTCAGTTGATGCCTAAGACTTGAAAGTTCTTCCTGTGTATTCACCTTCTGACATTTCTGTATAGAAATCTCAGATGTTTGGCATGCTGCCCTTTTATTATCCCTGTAATCTCTTCTATGAGCCTCAGAATTTTTTTTGACTGAAAAATTATTTCTGATACTTGTCTAAGGGCTCTTCAAAGGAGCCAAGTTTCATGAAGTTGCTGAGTGCACTCACCAAAACTCAGGCCTCCTTAAGAATATGTCCTGTTGATTATTCAAAAGCGGAGGTGTGCAACATCATTAGTTTTGAAATTACTAGCTACAAATCTGAAGTGAACTCCAGTCAGGTTTTTTTGCAATTTAAGCATAGTATGAATCAGCATGGAGGAAAAAAACAGTTGTGGTAGCAATTTATTTTGGTGATTACTGGCTTTTAAATATCTTCAGGGGTTCAGGTTGACTGACTTGTGTTCTATGACATGTTTTCAATAACCATATTCTAATTTACAATTTTCTGGGATATGATTTTAAATGTTCCCATGAAACACATATGGTGACGTGTCAAACCAGGAGCGTCAACAAGGCCAGAACAGCGTAGGCAGAACTTCAGTAAATATTCTAGCTTCTTTTCTGGGCATAAGATAGAACATTTCTAGGGGTTAAACAGTAATTCACATATTGACACAGGGTTTTCTGCTGACTCAAAATACTTTCATGTCTTGTTTGTTACACAGCATTGGAAAGGAAAATAGATTTTTTTTTTAACTGCTCTTTTTTTCTCCCTTGATGTACTCTTTGGAGGAAGATTGTTCGTATTCTTTGGAGGGAGATTGTTCCTACTCTTTGGAGGGAGGTTATTTGGCAGCACAAGTTAAAGCTCTGGTATGTGGACAAGTAGGGATGAGTGGAAGAATAGAAGCCAACAAGGGAAGTGGTAGAAATCCAAAAATCTAAAGGCACAAAAATAGTACTTCTGCCAAAGGGCAGCCTTATCCTTTCTGCTCACAATAGCAGACTTCAGTCTTATTCATTGGGATGGGTCTGTATGGAACCTGGAAGTGATTACTTAAATGAGAACATAAAAGGACTATATTTGTGCTTTTTTAAAAGAAAAATAAATGGAAAGTTTTCAATATTTATAGTATCACATGCCAAGTGGGCTTGTCATCACTCTAAATTTTGAGGTTTTTCTTTGTTGTCTTTTTTAAAAATTTTTTTTCCTAATTTGGAAAATATTTATGATAACGGAGATTTAAGGATAAATCTTGATATGGAATAGCTGTTTGAAGGTATTAATCTCTGCTGCTTGTAGATTTCTTTATGACCAATCTAAGATTTAAGGCTTTTTGTCGTGATTTATGGATTGTGGCAGTTATTTTTAACCACGGTACTTATTTATGCCTTACCTCATTTTTCATTTGAGTGATTCTGTGTTTGTGTTAGACTTCATGTGTATCTATGTATCTTCTTAGCTGAGGAAGTCTGACTTGATTTTTCAGACCTGTGAGGTTTATAAAAATTTGGTTGCATATGGTTTCCCTGTTCCCATTAAACTTTCATGAGGATCATGCATACCTGCATTTCTATGCTTATGAATACCTTTTAAAATATGATGAATGTGTCTTTTCTCAAACACTATCCTACATCATTTTGGTGCAAACCCAGGAATGCAGAGGTCCAGAATTGTATCTGGCAGCAGGCATCATACAGCAATCAATGATGCATTATTTTCTTTTTCTGTTCTTTATGTCTTCAGTGAAAAATAGACCCGTTTCTCTTCCTTGATCTCCAAGCTGGATCATTTTACTTCTTTCTGAGGCAGTTTTATGAGCAGTTTAGGGGATTTTACAAAGAGGAAATTAATGCAGAGTAATATAAACAATGTAATGAGAAAAATAAAAAAATGTGAATGTGAAACTTTATTAAATGCACATAGCTGCAATGTGAAGTTTGTGGGGTGGACTGGGGCCTCAGTTTACAGAAAAGGTTCTTGGCTCTTGCATCA
>VXBD01005969.1:0-30546 GCA_013399975.1 Indicator maculatus
CTGAATGCTCCAGGCCACCTTTGCTTTGGCAGCACTTTCACCCCAGCCAGCAAATCTTCCAAAGCTCTAACATCAGGATCTGAAAGGGTTGGGGCAAAAACCCAGAGAAGGCTCCAGGGAGACTTCAGAGCAGCCTTCCAGTACCTGCTACAAGAGAGCTGGGGAGGGACTTTGGACAAGAGCTGGGAGTGCAAGGACAAGGGACAAGGGCTTTGAGCTGGAAGAGAGGAGATTGAGAGTGGAGATGAGGAAGAAATTCTTTGCAGTGAGGGTGGGGAGACACTGGCACAGGTTGCCCAGGGAGGCTGTGGCTGTCCCCTTCCTGGAGGTATTCAAGGCCAGGCTGGATGAGGCCTTGAGCACCCTGGGCTGGTGGGAGGTTTGTGTGGCCATGGCAGGGGGTTGGAACTGGATGATCTTGAAGCTCCCTTCCAGCCCAAACCATTCCATGATTCAATTGTCTGATTCTTGTGTTATGCTAAAGAGGGACAGAGCAGTCCTGCTGCCTTGCAGCTCAGTCTCTGCAGAGCAAGGCTGGGCAGTGTCCAATGCTTTGCAAAGAGCTAGAACCACTAAAAGCAAAGGAAGCCACATGCAGAATAAGAACCAATCCATCAGAAGCAGCAGAGCAGGTTCTGCCCATAATGATTAACCTTCTAGCAGCAGAAATACAATGTAAGAGAGATGTAAGCATGGTGGCACTCTCAGGCACCCTTTTCCTTTTTTGGTTGGAAAAACAAATTAGAACAAGTGAAATAATCTGAACTATTCTGTACACCTACAGCTGATGAAAAAAACACAGACCTCCATCAAAAAAGAGTTTTAATGACACCAGGCTGCTTGATGGGAACACATCCAGTGCAGAGAACCTGACAAGCACCTGTCAAAATATTTCACTTCAGCAATATCAACTCCACTAATTTCTGGGATATTTCCTCTCTATTTATCCAGCTCTTGGCTGCACAGCATCACCCAGGCTCCCACAAAAAGCCTCAACAAAGGAAACCTCTCACAGTAAGGCATCACCACAAGGACAGGCTGAGGGAGCTGGGGTTGCTCAGCCTGCAGAAGAGAAGGCTCCAGGGAGACCTCAGAGCAGCCTTCCAGTACCTGAAGGGGCTCCAGGAGAGCTGGGGAGGGACTTTGAACAAGGGACTTTGAACCAAACATAGAATGATAGCATGGGTGGGGTTGGAAGGGACCTCCAAAGGTCATCTGATCTAACCCCTTCTGCACTCAGCAGGGACATCCTTCACTACATCAGGTTGCCCACAGCCTTGTTGAGTCTCACCTTGAGTATCTCCAGGGCTGGAGCCTCAACCACCTCCCTGGGCAACCTGTTGCAGTGTTCCAGCAGCCTCCTGGTGCAGAACTTGTTGCTAACATCCAATCTGAATCTGCTCTTCTGTCGTTTCAAACTATTGCCCCTTGTCCTGTCCAACAATGAACTGGACCAGTCTGGAGTTCTCAGGGGATTTATTTAACATCTTTGTGCAGCTAAGAAGGGGACTGGGGCTGGATGGTTTGTGTGCGTTGAAGGATTGGAGTTGTCTCTTTAGTTGTGCTGCTGCTGGAGTCCACAACCTCCCTGGGCAACCTGTTCCAGTATCTCCTCACCCTCAATCAAAAGAACTTCCTCATCTCCAGTCTCAGTCTCCCCTCTGCCAGCTCAAAGCCATTGTCCCTTGTCCTGNATCCTGGCACTCCCAGCCCTTGTCCAAAGTCCCTCCCCAGCTCTCCTGGAGCCCCTTCAGGTACTGGAAGGCTGCTCTGAGGTCTCCCTGGAGCCTTCTCTTCTGCAGGCTGAGCAACCCCAGCTCCCTCAGCCTGTCCTTGTGGTGATGCCTTACTGTGAGAGGTTTCCTTTGTTGAGGCTTTTTGTGGGAGCCTGGGTGATGCTGTGCAGCCAAGAGCTGGATAAATAGAGAGGAAATATCCCAGAAATTAGTGGAGTTGATATTGCTGAAGTGAAATATTTTGACAGGTGCTTGTCAGGTTCTCTGCACTGGATGTGTTCCCATCAAGCAGCCTGGTGTCATTAAAACTCTTCTTTGATGGAGGTCTGTGTTTTTTTCAATCAGCTGTAGGTGTACAGAATAGTTCAGATGATTTCACTTGTTCTAATTTGTTTTTCCAACCAAAAAAGGAAAAGGGGAAAATCCTGACACAACCCAGTCAGCTCTGCATAGCCACAGCTTTTTCTGCCTTCCTTAGCTCAAACAGAAATTGTGGCAAAGCTTTTTCTTCCTGTCTAAGACTACTTAAGTATGAGAATAGATTGCACACAGAGCTGCAAAGTCCTCCTCATCAGTGATCTTTAAGAACAGCTGAGGCAAACACCTGCCAGGAATGACTTAGCACTATCTGATTCTGCCTTGGGCATGAAAAGAGAGTGGATGACCTCCAAGCAGTCCTTGAAATCCTGCGTTTCTGTGCTGCTGCTATCCTGATTAATGAATAAGGGGCTTGGAAAACAAGGTCACAGACAAGATCCACCCTGCCTAGTACCTTCTCTCCTGAATGGGCAAGACCAGCAACCCCAAATCCCTCCCTTCTGAGGACAGGAGGCTCCAGGAAAACCTAATAGCAGCCTTCCAGTACATAACAGTGGCCTACAGGAAGGATGGAGAGAGACTGTTCCCAAAGGCCTGCAGTGACAGGACAAGAGGCAATGACTTCAAACTAGAGAAGGGCAGATTCAGATTGGATGTTAGGAACAAGTTCTTTACTATGAGGGTGTTGGAACTCTGCAACAGGTTGCCCAGGAAGGTGGTTGGGGCCCCAGCCCTGGAGATACTCAAGGTGAGGCTCAACAGGGCTCTGGGAAACCTGATCCAGTCAGGGATGTCCCTGCTGACTGCAGGGAGGTTGGACTGGATGAGCTTTGGAGATCCCTTCCAGCCTGGACCATTCTATGGTTCTATGACAGGCTGAGGGAGCTTTGGGCTCTGGAGCCTGGGGGCTGCCCTCATTGCTGGGGATAAAGATGTGCAGGGCTGGAGCCAGGCTCTGCTCAGGGATGTCCAAGGACAGCACAAGGAGCACTGGGGGCAAGCTCAGGCAGAGGAGGTCCCAGGGGAACAGAAAGGAAAACTTTCACTGTGAGGGTGCTGGAGGCCTGGAGCAGGCTGCCCAGAGAGGTGGAGTCTCCTTTTCTGGAGACTTTCAAACCCCACCTGGATGTGCTCCTGTGTGCCCTGCCCTGGCAGGGGGGTTGGACTAGATGATCTCCAGGTCCCTTCCAACCCCTGACATTCTGTGATTCTGTGAAATTTGGCATTGCACAGTTACAGGATTTGAGCTAAATAAATGCAGATCCCTTCAGCCCTGAGCTCTGAGAAGCAGCAGTCACTGCACAACCTCAATGATCCCCTGAGATCCAGCCTCAGATTCACCACTTTGTGATGCTGTCACCACACAGCAAGTAACAATCTGTGTTACTACAACAGATAATAAATTAGCAGGGGGTTGTGATGCAGAATTGAAAGCAGAAACAATTTATGAGCAACAAAAGCTGTAATTAACTGGGACAGCCAAATGATTCTTCAGCAAAGGAAATTCCCTTACAACTCACACAGTTGTGCCCTGCAATGATGTTTACCTCTCCCATCCCAGCTGCAGGTAAAGCTGGAAAGATGTCAAAGTTGTATGAGATTGAAGAATTTCTTTTGTTTTCAATCACTTGGAATTCCTTGGATCTCTCTCATGAAAGGTTTTCACTCCCAGGTCAGACACCTGAAGTCCTACTGAAATAATACTGCCCAGTAAACAACCTCCTCCTCCCTCTACCTCTCACAGACTCATTAAACAAAAAACAACAAGCAACCAACCCCCCCAAAAAAAGCCCCAAAACATCACCATTTGTCATCAAAACATCCTGACCACAGTCACACTGCCTGGCTGCTCTGAAAAATGACAACTTCAGATGCCTGCAGCCAGCTTGAGGAGGGAATGACCTGAGGTAATACTCTTAAGAGAAGGGCTCACAGAGTTCATTTTCTGATTGATGTCAGCAGCACTGAACACAAGATTTTAAGCACAACAGAAGGTTGTGCTTAAAGGTTCTTCTGCCACTGCTGTAGAAGAATCAACTTCTGCTGTCTTGCCTAGAACAAATGAATATTGACCTCTAAATCAGGGTTCTGGCTCTTGGCTTCCTGCTGTCAGATTCTTATTTGCTTGTGAAAAGCAAGTTGCTGCACTATCCAAGTTCTGAAGAGCCTACCTGAGTTCAGAGGATGAGAGGGAATGGATTGAAGCTTGAGGAGGGGAGATGTAGACTGAGAAGGGGATGTTACATGGCACAGGTAGGAGCCTGGTCTTTCTGGTTGATTTAGAAAACACAAGGAGATAGGACAAGAGGCAATGGATAGAAACTCCAGCACAGGAGGTTCCATCTCAACAGGAGGAGGAACTTCTTCACTGTGAGGGTCACAGAGCACTGGAACAGGCTGCTCAGAGAGACTGTGGAGTCTCCTTCTCTGGAGACTTTCAAGACCCATCTGGCTGCGTTCTTGAATTCTATGGTCATGCTCTGGCAGGGGGGGTTGGTCTCAAAGATTTCCTGAGGTCCCTTCCAACCCCTGAATTCCTGTTATTACTTATAGCTACTTCATTCAACTGCAGATGAGGAAGGAATTGTTGAGAATGTGGCTGGGGAGACACTGGCACAGGTTGCCCAGGGAGGTTGTGGCTGTCCCCTCCCCACAGGGGTTCAAGGCCAGGCTGGATGAGGCTTTGAACAATCTGAGCTGGTGGGAGGTGTCCCTGCCCATGGCAGGGGGTTGGGACTGGATGATCCTGAAGGTCCCTTCCAACCCAAGCCATTCTGTCAATCTATGACTTTATTATTGTTTAGATGCTGATGCCAAAGCCACTGTGTATTGGATGCTGCCTTTTAAGGCTACTGAGCCAATTAAGCTCAAGTCTAACATGTTTACTTGTTAATTACTGAGACATTTGCTCTAAGTTTAAAAGAATAAAGAAACAAACAAACAAATAGTGCTGTAAGCAGCAGCTTCAGTGATCTTGGAATTTTTGCTCATAATCAGATAGGTCTAAAATGAAGGCTGAGGGAGCTGGGGGTGGTCAGCCTGGAGAGAAGATGATTCTGGAGGGACCTTAGAGCTGCCTTCCAGCACCTGGAGCGATCCTCCAGGGAGGCTGCAGAGAGACTTTTCATGAGGATGTCCAGAGACAGGACAAGGGGGCATGGCTTGAAGCTGAGGGAGAGCTGAGGAAGAAGTTCTTCAGTACAGGGGTGGTGAGACTATGGGACAGGCTGCCTAGAGAGGTTGTGGCTGCCTCCTGCCTCCTTGCCAAGGCCAGGCTAGATGAGGCCTTGAGCAACCTGGGCTGGTGGGAGGTGTCCCTGCCCATGGCTGGGGGCTTGGAACTGGATGGTCCTGAAGGTTCTTTCCAACCCAAAACATTCTATGAATCTATAAATACCTGGAAAAAAATGAAAATGAACACAAGAGAGCTCAGACTCCTGTAGACTGACAGAAGTGCTGCACTCCTTTGTTAAGCAAGCAACAACACAGAGCAGATCTCTCCAAGCCTCACCGCTGGCAGCTGCAAGATCATGACCAAGATTTTGAAGCTGCAAGAGGAATAATTTTGAAGGGAATGTTAAAATCAAAAGTTTGGGGCTGTTGATCCTGGAGAAGAGCAGCCCCAGAAGGGAACTGAGCAATGATCAGCAAGAGCTAAAGGGTGGGGGGCAAGAGGCTGGGGCCAGACTCTGCTCAGTGGTGCCCAGGGACAGGACAAGAGGCACAAACTGGAACCCAGGAGGTTGCATCTGAACAGGAGGAGAAAGTTGCTTGGTGTGAGGCTGCTGGAGGCCTGGAGGAGGCTGCCCAGAGAGGTTGTGGAGTTTCCTTGTGTGGAGAGCTTCCAATCCCTCTCTGGCCATTGTGCCCCTGGGCAAGCTACTGTGGGTGCCCTGCTGGAGCAGGAGTTTGGACTGGGTGAGCTCCAGAGGTTCCTTCCAGCCTGCACCATGCTGGGATTGTGATAAGTAAAATCTTTGAGGTTCCAGCAGGTGCTGTTTACCTCTAAAAGCAGAGGAGGAGGCTGCAGCAGCTGTGCCCAGGCCTCTGGCAGCAGCAGCCTCAAGCTGTTGCAGTGTGAGCTGTAATCAAGCAAGGAGCTCTGTGGCTGACTTAGATGGATAATTTCTCTGAAGTGCCTGCTTAGCTGCATCAGCAAACACACATCTCTGTAATGAAATGCAGCTGGAATCAGAGGAATGATGAAAACAAAACATTTTCATTGCTTCTGACAACAGGAAGGTGCTTAGCAGGGGCTGAGCTCAGTGGTGCCTGCCAGGGCTCCAGCATTTCCCTCAGCTGTGAAACACACTCAGAGCCTCTGGCCAAAGAGAGAATCAATTCCAGACAAGGCTTATGGATGCACTGGCAACAGGATTAATGGATTCAGCAATCACTTGAAGGCCTTTCCAGAGCTTCCATCACACAGTCTGAGAGAACAGGAAGTGACAAGGCAGCAGAAATTGCACTTTTGCTTCTCCCAGGGATAAAGCTGTGCCCAGGCACAGAAGATTCCTGCAGTGCAGCTCAGAGCAGCCTCTTTCAAAGGCAAAATAATTCAGATTGATTTCAGCCCTGCTAAAATAACTGCAACAGAGCAGAGAATAAAACCCTCAGCCAGTCTGCAGTCCATCAGGTAGACAACTTACACTTTAGTGCCTGGCAGAAGAGAGGAAAAAGCAAACCCAAAGCCATTTCTTCCTGCAAGAACAAGGTCCTGTATCTAGGGTCGGGGCAACCCCAGGCACAAATCCAGGCTGGGTGCAGAGTGGGTTGAGAACAGCCCTGAAGAAAAAGCCTTGGGGGTGTTGGGTGCTGAGCAGTTCCCCAGGAGCCAGCAGTGCCCTCCTGCAGCCCAGCAGGCAGCTGTGTGCTGGGCTGCAGCCAGAGGAGTGTGGGCAGAGGGCAGGAGAGGGGATTCTGCCCCTTGGCTCTGCTCTGCTCACACCTCACCTCCAATCCTGCCTCCAGTTCTGCTGTCCCCAGCAGAGCTGTGGAGAGAGTCCAGAGGAGACCACAAAGATGATCCAAGGGCTGGAGCAGCTCTGCTGTGAGCACAGGCTGAGGGAGCTGGGGGTGTGCAGCCTGGAGAGGAGAAGGCTCCAAGGGAACCTTCGAGCTGCCTGCCAGGACCTGAAGGGATCCCACAGGAATGCTGCAGAGAGACTTTTCCTGAGGGTGTCTGGAGACAGGACAAGGGGGAATGGTTTGAAGCTGAGGGAGAGCAGGGTTAGACTGGAGCTGAGGAAGAAGTTCTTCAGTATGAGGGTGGTGAGACAATGGAACAGGTTGCCCTGGGAGGCTGTGGCTGCCTCCTGCCTGGAGGTGTTCAAGGCCAGGTTGGATGAGGCCTTAAGCAACCAAGTCCAGTTGAGAGGTGTCCCTGCCCACAGCAAGGGGGTTGGAGTAGATGATCTCTGAGGTCCCTTCCACCCTAAGCCATTCTTACATCAAGTAAGCCAGGAACTTACATCAAGTTTCATCAAGGTTGAAAGGTCTTTCTTTGCTGCTTCAAAGATGGCATCAATATGTTTGCTGTTACAGGAATCCTGCACAGCACTGTAGTGGAAAACTGCTGAAGGAGTTTCTGTCACTGTCACAGTCTTCTTCAGTATGGACTGCAAAGAAGAGAAGCACAACAAGAATCAGTGTAAGTGTTGGGCTTGGCACCTACCCAGCAAAACCTTGCCAGATCATCTGTGCTCCCGGCCCACCACAACTGGTTGCCTAAAAAAATAAAAAAATAAAAAAAAACAACCCAGAAAAAATTCCAAAAAAGCAACAGCTTGGTACCTTCCTTATCCTTGGATTTCTCTGCAAAGCTGACACCCAAATCAAAGAAAGTTACTCATCTCAGCTTGAGAAAGGGAAGAACAAGAGGCTCTGCAGAAACTGGGCAGCTGCCAGCCTGGTAGAGCTAGAGACTGATCAATACAGCATGTGAGGATGGAGGGAAAGGTGAAATGGCCATGGAGAAGAGAAGGCTTAGGGGAGACCTTACTGCCATGGAGCAGGACAGGAAGGGTGGCTGCCAGGAGGATGGAGACTCCCTCTTCACAAGGAGTCCCATGGAGAAGCCAAGGGGAGATGGGGACAAGACACTGCTGGGGAGACTCCCATTGGACTCCAGTAGAAAATGTTTCCCCATGGGAACAGCTGGAGACTGGAATCATCTCCCAAGGCAAGCAGTGGAGTCCCCTGCACTGCACAGTTTAAGACTCCTCTTGCCAGGGTGCTGAGCCAGCTCATGGCAGCTCTGCTGTGATCTAGAAAGGTTGGGGCAGATGATCCTTGGGGTCTCTTCCAAGCTGGCATTCTGGGATTCTGTGATTTTGGCTTGCAGTTTAATATTTCAAGAGCAATTTAGTGCTCTTAACTTCCAGGCCTTCATAAAAGGCAGACCACAAAAAGAAGAACAGGCTCAGCAATCATGGCTGACAACACACAGGAAGTCCACAGCCTGAAACAGTTTCTTGTTTCCTTGCTGCAAAGTGGTTCTGACAAATGCAGCATTGTCTGACTGGAGAAAAGGCAGCACTGGGGAAACCTTAGAGCTGCCTTCCAGTACATGAAGGGGCTCCAGGAGAGCTGGGGAGGGACTTTGGACAAGGCCCTGTGGGGACAGAACAAAGGGCAATGGTTTTGAGCTTGAAGAGGGAAGATTGAGACTGGAGATGATGAAGAAACTCTTTCGAGTGAGGGTGGGGAGACACTGGCACAGGTTGCCCAGGGAGGCTGTGGCTGCCCCCTCCCTGGAGGTGTTCAAGGCCAGGCTGGATGAGCTTGAAGCTCAGAGCCCCAGCAGTGTGGGCAAGGAGGGGATTCTGCCCCTCTCCTGTGCTCTGCACAGACCCCCCCTGCAGTGCTGGGGCAGCTCTGGAGTGCTCAGCACAGACAGGGACCTGGTGGAGCAGGGCCAGAGGAGGTCNCTGGTGGAGCAGGGCCAGAGGAGGTCACAGCAATGCTGGCAGGGCTGGAAGCTCTCTGCTGGGAGGCCAGGCGGAGAGAGTTGGGGTTGTGCAGCCTGGAGAAGAGAAGGCTCCAAGGAGACCTTAGAGCAGCCTTCCAGGATTTGAAGGGGGCTGCAAGAAAACTGGGGAGGGACTTTTTACAAAGGCAAGGGAATGACAGGACAAGGGTGAATGCTTCAAACTGCAAGAAGCTCCATTAGATGTCAGGAGCAAACCTTTCCCCATGAGGGTGGTGAGACACTGGAACAGGTTGCCCAGGGAGGTTGTGGAGTGGTTTAAGGCCAGGCTGGATGAGGCCTTGAGCAACCTGGTCTTGGAGGAGGTGTCCCTGTCCACAGCAGGGGGGTTGGAACTGGATGATCTTTAAGGTTTCCAACCCAAACCATTTTGTGACTCAATGAAATATCACAACTCGGAGCTGCAAAGACATCATTTGCAAGTAAGGGAGGAAACATTCAAACCACTCAAAGAATAAATGATGTAAGGAAGTGCAATGGAAGCAGCAGGCTGGGCTCTGAAGGGGGCATGACCTACCTTGGCCACCACAGTACTGCTGGCAGTGTCCTCTGAGCCAAAGTGCACTCTGGCCCTTTCATAGGCCATGTCCATGTCTGACTTGGCACCACTGCAATTACCTACAAGCAACAGAAAAGTCTTTTTTAAGCACCTCCATGATCACAGTTTCTCAGAAGCAGCAGATAGTACCCAGAGTCCCCCAGCTTCCTGGGTGGCTTTTTGGTTTGCAGTGGCCTCTTCCTATTCTTATGTTTTATCCTCATTCCTTTTGACCTGGAAGATCTGATGAGAATTTTACATCTTCTCAATGTGCCCCAAAATTGCCACATTCACTCCTGAACACAGCACAATTATTACTTTAGGGTAGACAAGCCAGAGTCATTTTGAGGTGAAGGTCCTCAGGAAGAGGCAAATCCACCAGAGTGTCCTCATTGCTTAAAGGCAATCACAGAGTCACAGAATGCCAGGGGCTGGAAGAGACCTCCAAACATCATCCAGTCCAATCCCACTGCCAGAGCAGAGTCACCCAGGGCAGGTCACACAGGAACTCATCCAGATGGGTTTGGAATATCTCCAGAGAAGGAGACTCCACAACCCCCTGGGCAGCCTGTTCCAGGGCTCTATCACCCTCACAGGACAAAAAGTTTTCCTGTTTCCATGGAACTTCCTATGGCTCAGCTCCCACCACTGCCCCTGGTACTGGCATTGGGCATCACCCAGCAGAGCCTGGCTCCAGCCTCTGGGCACTCATCCTGCACATCTTTATCAACAGCAATGAGGTCACCTCTCAGGCTCCTCCTCTCCAAGCTCCAGAGCCCTCAGCTCCCTCAGGCTCTCCTCATGAGGAAGATCTTCCACTGCCTTCAGCAGCTCTGTGGCTGTGTGCTGGACTCTCTCAAGCAGTTCCCTGAGGTCCTTCTTGACCTGAGGGGCCCAGAACTGGACACAATATTCCAGATGTGGCCTCAGCAGGGCAGAGGAGAGGGGGAGGAGAACCTCTCTGACCTACTGACCACAGCCCTTCTAATCCAGCCCAGGCTGCCCTTGGCCTTCTTGGCCACCAGAGCACATTGCTGGCTCATGGTCAACCTCCCACCCACTAGGACCCCCAGGGCCTTTCCCCCTTCACTGCTCTCCAGCAGGAGATTATTTCCCTCAGCTCCAGCAAACCAAAGTAGGTTTTATTGTCTATACTGCACTGCAACAGCTTTCACAGGGAGAACAAAGCCATCTGCAAGTCTCACTCCATCCAAACAAAACAGCCCCCCCAAAATCTAAAATCATTTCAGACCTTTTCTACAACTTCTCTGGATTTTCCCTGCTCATGAATCACAGAATCCCAGAATGCCAGCTTGGAAGGGACCCCAAGGATCATCTGCTCCAACCTGTCCAGGACACAGCAGAGTTGCAATGAGCTGGTCCAGCACCCTGACAAGGTGAGTCTTGGAGGGGACTCCACTGCTTCCCTTGGGAGATGATTGCAATCTCCAACTGTTAGCATGAGGAAACATTTTCTTCTGGAGTCCAATGGGAATCTCCCCAGCAGTCACTTGTCCCCCTCTCCATGGGACTCCTTGTGAAGAGGGAGTCTCCCCCCTTTCTGTCCTGCTCCATGGCAGTAAGGTCTCCCCTAAGCCTTCTCCTCTCCAGGCTGACCAAGCCTCTCTCAGCCCTTCCTCACATGGAAATCCACCATGCTGCCATTCTGTGATCCCCAAAACATGAAGAAATCTTTGCATGAAGTAAATCCAAACCTGTCACTGGAGTCAGAACATCATTTAATGATCAGCTTCCATACAAGAATCTCAATAGGGCTGACCCAAAGAAAACCAAGCTGTTGATGCTACTAATTTGATAACTCATTTCATACTAATTTCACACTAATTTGACACAGACTGCAATGTTAAGGACCTTAAATTACTTCTAAACAAAAAGAGCTGGGACAGGAGGAAGGGCAGCACAGGCTGCCAGCCATAGGACAGCAATGTGCCCTTGTGGCCAAGAGAGCCAATGGCATCCTGGGGTGCACCAAGAAAAGTGTGGCCAGCAGTCCTAGGGAGCTTCTCCTCCCTTTCTACTCTGCCCTGCTGAGACCACACCTAGAATACTATCTCCAGTTTTGGGCTCCCCAGTTCAGGAAAGACAGGGATCTGCTGGAGAGAGTCCAGTGGAGGATGATGAAGGGGTTGGAACATCTCTGCTGCAAGGAACACCTGAGAGCTCTGGGGCTGTTTTGTCTGCAGAAGAGGCTGAGAGGGGATCTGACCAATGTCTATCAACATCTGAGGAGTGGGTGACAGGGTGAAGGGGCCAGGCTCTTTTGGGTGGTGCCCAATGATAGGACAAGGAACAACAGGTACAAGCTGGAACCCAGGAGGTTCCACCTCAGCATGAGGAGAAACTTCTTCGGTGAGAGGGTTCTGGAGCCCCTGAGCAGGCTGCCCAGAGAGGTTGTGGAGTCTCCTTCTCTGAAGACTTCCAAGACCCAGCTGGAAGTGTTCCTGTGTGCCCTGCCCTGGGTGGGGTTGGACTGGACGATCTCTGGAGGTCCCTTCCAGCCCCTACCATCCTGTGACTCCCCAGGTGCTGCTCTCACTCCCTGTCCATTAGGCTGCCCCACAAAGCACTGAGCCCCAGCACACCAAATGCATTTGAAGTCTAACCAGAGCCTTCTCAGGTTACACCTAAGTCACCTGGTAATGGGCATGTAGGCATGAAAAGCATCCTCTGCCCAGGGCTGCCTATTAAAGAAATGAGAGAGAGGGGAAAGGAGGCATCCTAAGAGTGGAAGCTTCTGTCTACCAGACTCCTATTCAAAGCAGAAGTCTCCCTCTCAGTGGTAGCTCTGAGCTTCCCACACAGTGATTAATTAAACTGTCTTGTTGCTCAAATGGGAGGCAGAAAGGAAACAGCAGAACAAGCTTTAACTAGAACTGTTGAGTCAAAAGAACAGAAGGCAGTGGGAAACTCAAGAGTGGAATGCAATGCTCCAGGGGGAACACATGCTCCCTGCTATCCCACACACTGCTGGGCTGAAAGTCACTGCACAAACAATGGCATCTGACGTGGGCCCTGGCAGTGTTTCAGCTGCCTCTTCCCTCCACAGAATGCTCTTGCTTGGAAAAGACTTTTGAGATCATCACCATTCTCTAACTCTGTTGTCTGGGGCTAAGCCATGGCCCTCAGCACCCCAGCTCTGCCTCTGAGAAACACCTCCAGGGATGGGGATTCAGCCAACCTCCCTGGGCAGCCTGTGCCAGGCTTTGAGAACCCTTGCAGTCAAGAATTTTCTTTGAATGCCCAGCCTAAACCTCTCCTGCTGCAACCTGAGGCAGCTCCCTCTTGCCCTGTCACTTGGTACTTAGAAGAAGAGACCAAGCCCCACCTCACTGCTGCAACCTCTTATAATGGCAATGAGGTCTCCCTCAGCCTCCTCTTCTCCAGGCTAAGCACCCCCAGCTCCCTCAGCTGCTCCTCCCCAGCCCTGTTCTCCAGACCTTTCCCCAGCTTTGTTGCCCTTCTCTGGACCTACTCCAACTCCTCAATGTCCTTCTTGGGGTGAGTGGCCCAAAACTGAACTCAGTGTTCAAGGTGTGGTCTCACCAGTGCCCAGCACAGGGGCAAGATCAGCTCCCTGCTCCTGCTGGCCACACCATTGCTGACCAGGGCCAGGATGCTGGTGACCTTCTTGGCCACCTGGACCCACCCTGGCTCATCTTCAGCTGCTGTTGATCAGTACCCCCAGATCCTCCTATGCTGGGCAGTTTCCAGCCTCTTCATCAAGCCTGGGGCATTCATGGGGCTGCTGTGATCCAAGTGCAGGACCCAACACTTGGCCTTGCTGTATCTCATGCAATTGACCTAACCCCTCAGGCCAGCCTGGCCAGGGCCCTCTGCAGAGCCTTCCAAGTCTCACCTGCTGCACTACCTGCTGCTTTCCCTAACACACACTGCAGGGTACCTGGGCATCAGGTCTGAGGAAGGGAAAGCAGATTCCCTTAACCCTGGAAAAAACCCCAACACAGTAATCAATGAAAGAGAGCTGCTGTCTGACCTTAAAGGCATTGGGTTGGGAGCACTTACTTGCAAGAACCTTAAAACTGATGAAGATACCACACAGACAAGATCCTGTGGCTGTACTTCTTTCAGCTAATGAAGTGTGGCCCTAAAGCAGGGAGAGCAGCAGCACAGGGAGGGGATTCTGCCCCTCTGCTCTGCTCTGCTCAGACCCCACCTGCAGCACTGCCTCCAGCTCTGGGGCCCCCAGCATAAGAGAGACAGACCTGGAGCTGCTGGAGAGGAGGAGGCTGTGAAGATGATCAGAGGGCTGCAGAACCTCTCCTGTGGGGACAGGCTGAGGGAGCTGGGGTTGCTCAGCCTGCAGAAGAGAAGGCTCCAGGGAGACCTTAGAGCAGCCTTCAGTACCTGAAAGGGCTCCAGGAGAGCTGGGGAGGGACTTTGAACAAGGGTTGGGAGTGCCAGGATGAGGGACAATGGCTTTGAGCTGGGAGAGGGGAGATTGAGACTGGAGATGAGGAAGAAATTCTTTGCAGTGAGGCTGGGGAGACACTGGAACAGGTTGCCCAGGGAGGCTGTGGCTGTCCCCTCCCTGGAGAGGTTCCAGGCCAGGCTGGATGAGGCCTTGAGCAAGCTGGGCTGGTGGGAGGTGTCCCTGCCCAGGGCAGGGGGTTGGAACTGGATGATCTTGAAGGTCCCTTCCAACCCAAACCCAATGTTTCTGTCCAGCAGCTCAGACACTCCACATGACTTCATTACATCTCTCTCCTCACACAGGGTCAATATCCTGCTCAGGCAGAGCAGCCTAAGCCAGCAGGGTTGTATTTCCTCACCTACACAACTGTTTCAAGGCAGACAGCTACACACCAGAACCAGATGAAAGCACAGCCCAGCCCCTGGAGAATGGGAAGCAAAAATGGTTTCCTTCAAACAATTTGCAGCAGGTTTTGTTAGTTCTAAGGAGCCAAGCTGAGATGACAGCACCTGCATGGCTCTAATAACTGACAGTTCTCCTTACTCTGAGTAATAAACACAAGGAGAGACCTCATTGCTCCCTACAGCTCCCTGAAAGGAGGCTGCAGTGGGGCTGGTGCTGGTCTCTTCTCCCAGGTAATCAGAGATAGGATGAGAGAAAAGGAATTTAAGTTGTGCCAGGGGAGGGTTAGGTTGGAGACCAAGAAAAATTTCTTTGTTGCAAGAGTGGTCAGGGATTGGAAGGGGCTGCCCAGGGAGGTGGTGGAGTCCCCATCCCTGGAGGTGTTCAAGAAGCTGTAGCTGTGGTGCTTCAGGACATTGTTTAGCAGTCATGGTAGTTGGTTATGGTTGGACTCCATGACCTCAGAGGTCTTTTCCACCCTTAATGATTCTGCTTCTGTACCCACAGCAACTCAAGTTCACCTGAGAAGTTCCAGTTTCTCTACCTGGATCATTAATCTGACCTAAACAACTGGACCAGAGGAAGATGCCTGCAGTGGAGATGGCTGAAGTTCACCAAAAGGAACACTGCAGCATCAAGAGAGCTCAGCCTCATAAAGGTCTCATCAGAGCATTCCCTGCTAGATCATCTTCACGACCCACTCACAAACCATTCCTCTAAAAGCAGCAGAGCCATCTCATGTGCTCTTTGGGACAATCAGCCAAGCTGGAATCCTGTGTCATCCTGTGCATGAAGGATGAGAGCAGATCATCTTAGCTCCCCTGCTTCCAATTGGATCAATTAATAAAGCTCCTCAATTGCAGCTCTCTGGGTAGCCACATTACTGCCTGTTCCCCACTGCTAATAAAGCCAGCAAGGGAATGTTCTCTGCTAACAGCTCATTTGTTACTCCACAGCAGCAGTTTCTGACAGAGGAGTGAGGGAGCAGCACTAGTGGAAGATGATTATCTCAGCTCATCTCCCTGCTTCTCTAACCCACTGCTCCCAGACATGCCCCCCATGATTGTACACATTATGTGCTGCCCAGCATTTTGCTGAGCACTACTTACTAGAAAGCTCTGCAGAGCCTGCACAGGGGGGTGAAGAAAGGCTTCTTCTGAACACATGCTCAGAGTTCTCTGTGCCAGAAACCTTCAACGAATCTGAAATGTAAAGAAGAAGTTACACAAGGGGCAGGGACCCCTCAAGGGGCTCCCTCATAAGAGAAATGTCCCCAGCAAGAGTTTTGACAAGGGCTGGGAGTGACAGGACAAAGGGCAATGGCTTTGAGCTGGCAGAGGGGAGATTGAGACTGGAGATGAGGAAGAAATTGTTGAGAGTGAGGGTGGGGAGATACTGGAACAGGTTACCCAGGGAGGCTGTGGATGTCCCCTCCCTGGAGAGGTTCCAGGCCAGGCTGGATGAGGCCTTGAGCAGCCTGGGCTGGTGGGAGGTGTCCCTGCCCATGGCTGGGGGTTGAATCTGGATGATCTTTAAGGTCTCTTCCAACCCAACCCATTCTGTGAAACCCCTCACTCCCCACTTGTAAAACCCACTGTGTTCAGGGTTTTGAAGCCCCAGTGTCAAACACTGGTTAAACCTCCTGGCTGCTTTTAATTTCATTTAAAAGAATTTTCAGGATTAGAGAGAAAACTCCACTCAATTTACTTTCCCAGCTTTAGCCTCCACACTGCCCCTTCCACTCCCAGCAATTCTTCTGCTACTACCTGGACTGCAGAATTTTCCCAGCTCCTACTCTAAAGCTAACAGGAGGAGCTTCTTTCTGTGCCTTCCCCACCCCACCACCATTAACAACCCTAATCACTCCCTATTAAGGCTCAGGAGTACCAAAGACTTCAGGCCTGACACTGATTTAAGACAATCCCTAACTCCTCTAATCCAATAAACATTCTCTGATCAATAGCACCACAGCTGCAGGACATCACCAAGGACCTTGGCAGATCCTTACCCATTTCCAGAGCTTCCCCAGCCTTCTCCAGCTTCTCTCCACGATCCTCCTCAGCTGCATTCAGCAGCTGTCTCCTGACTGCTTTGCTTGAACTCCCTCCAGCTGTGACACTGGTGACAGAGGTGAGGGGGGTGGCTTGGCTCTGCTGCACCAGGCAAGGAGAAAAGGCAAACATCAACCACACCTGCATGGGGAACAGGACTGGGCCCTGGACTGACCCCAGGGGACTCCTCCCAGTTGTGGGGATTGAGCAAAATTATCAAGGGTGGCCTTGCAGTGGCACCTGCCAGCTCCCTCAGCACCCCCATCACAACCCATGGACTTGAGACCAGTTTCCTTACACACTCCCTGACCTGATCCTGCCCCACCAAGGGTACATCATCCTTTGGACTGGCACAGGAGGCAGTGACTCAGGATCATTACCCCATGCCAGGGCTCCTTAAGCATCCTGGTGCTGTGCAGACACCAGTCTGGAGGGATCCCTTCAGCCCTTTAAAGCAGTGTGCCCTTGTGCTCAAGAAAGCCAATGGTCTCCTGGGGTGCCTGCAGAAGAGTGTGGCCAGCAAGTCAAGGGAGGGTCTCCTCCACCTCTACTCTGCCCTGGTGAGGCCATATCTGGAAAACTGGGTCCCAGTTCAAGAGAAAAATTACTACTGGAGAGAGTCCAGCAGAGACTGCAAAGCTGCTGAGGGGCCTGGAGCAGCTCTGTGAGGAGCAAAGGCTGAGAGCCCTGGGGGTGAGAGCCTGCAGAAGAGCAGCCCCAGAGGGGATCTGAGCAATGCTCAGCAACAGCTAAAGGCTGGGGGGCAAGAGGCTGGGGCCAGACTCTGCTCAGTGGTGCCCAGGGGCAGGACAAGGGGCACTGAGCACAAACTGGAACCCAGGAGGTTCCATCTGAGCAGGAGGAGAAAGTTGTTTGGTGTGAGGGTGCTGGAGGCCTGGAGCAGGCTGCCCAGAGAGGTTGTGGAGTCTCCTTGTGTGGAGAGCTTCCAACCCCCCCTGGGCATTGTGCTCCTGGGCAAGCTGCTGTGGGTGCCCTGCTGGAGCAGGGGCTTGGACTGGATGAGCTCCAGAGGTCCCTTCCAGCCCTCACCATGCTGGGATTCTGGAACTTAGTAAATTTATGTTTCTCTCCCAGTTCCTGAGCCATCAGCATAAGGTAGATTTTTGGGGATTTCTTTACTTCTCAAGTACTGTCTCTATTGATTGGACATGGAACATCTTTTCCATGATCTTGTGAAACAAGGAGAACCTCCCTGTGCCCAGTCAGGGCCAGGCTGCATAGGAGGAGCAGATCAAATGTTCCCCAGACTTACATAGCTGAAGAGCTCAGGAGTCAGCCCAAGGTAGTTGTGCAAGGCGAGGAAGGTCACTCTCTGCAGCCTCACCATGATGATCTGCAGGTGGGAAATCAAGAAGCAAGAGGGATGGATTCAGCACTCTCCCACTCTCCTTCCTGCATTGCCATTCAGTGGTGGAGCAGAGTTCCTGGAGGCACTCCATGCAATGCAGACTACCCTCAGCTGAACCCTCTTTACCAGCTGAGAAACTGAGGCAAAGATAGACTCAAGGGATTCAGCAAAGAATTCACAATCATTTGACAGCATGAGAACCCAAAGCCTTCCTCCCAAACACCAAAAACTGCTTTTTTGCTGTCTGCAAACCTCAATAAACATGCCTTGAAATAAGAGTATTTGATTCCAATTATTCCTGCTCCTGAATAGAATGGTGCCACTACTCCCCAGGCAGAGCCTGTGCTCTCCAAGCACTCCAACCTCAAGCATCACTGCTACCTGACCTTCCTCTGCCCTGGCAGCTCATTCCCACTCTCAAGCCATCCTCCTTCTCCTGTGTATCAGCTCCCAAGGAGCTAATTAAATCTGTATCATGATCTGATCTTCTCAGCCATCAGCACTGGGAGCTCCACCTGTCACTCAGAAATCATCCAGACACAGGAACAGTTGGAAGGGCAGAAAGATCTGAAGTGACAGTAAAGCACAAGGAGAGAGCAGAATGCCTCAGCAGATCACCTGCCCCCATAGCCTGGGGTACCTGTGGGACCACCTGGCACACTGTCAGGTTGAACTTGTTCATGCAGCAGTCCCTGCACTGGCCCCTACCTGCAGGACATACAGGACATTGCTGTGCTCCCCTGAGAGCTCCCTGAGCCCCTGCAAGGCCAGGGGAGGTGACCTAGGGGAAGGGCTACAAGATGAGGGGACTAAAACATCTCCCTGAGGAGGAGAGACTGAGAGAGTTGGGGCTTTATAGTCAGGAAAAGAGCAGCCTGAGGGGCAGCTCATCAACACTGATCAGTACTCCAAGGGTGGGTGTCAGGAGGATGGGGCCAGGCTTTGGTCAGTGGTGCCCAGGGACAGGACAAGGGGTAAGGAACACAAACTGGAACATCAGAAGTTCCATCTGAACATGAGGAGAAACTTCATCTTGAACAGGCTGCCCAGAGAGGTTATGGAGTCTCCATCTCTGGAGACATTCAAAATCCTCCTGGATGTATTCCTGTGTCCTTCTCTAGGTGACTCTGCCTTGGCAGGGGGGGTTGGACTCAAACTCCAGAGGTCCCTTCCAACCCCTCCCCTCTGTGATTCTGTGATCTTAAAGCTAAGGCTGAGCACAGCTCCCTCCTAGCAATTCCTTCTGAGCTGGAGATTCCCAGGTCAGTCTGAACCCTGGGAGTTGTACACACATCACCTCCCCACCAACAGCTGCTGAGGGCACCTCAGTCCTTTTTCAGAAGGAGCAGCAGTGCTGGCCACCTTCTGAGGCATTCTTCTGGAGCCTCCTTGAGGCAGAGCCCACAGCAGCACACTCTGCTCCAGCAGGACCCACAGGCTTACAGTGCAGGTCAGGCTGATTCAAGAGGCCACCACATGCAGAATGTGTACAGAATTACTTCTTCCTGGTCATGATTAATACTGAGATCACCCAGTCTGGGCCTCCAAGAGTGAGAGGAACAGCAGAACCAGTCCAAACCGTGCAGAGAAGCTACACTGACCAGTGCCTTATCTGTACAAGGATGATGAAACTGTGCTGAGCTTCAACATCCTCCTCCTGACTCTGAAGTGAGAGGGATTCCTGCCCCCCACCCCCAATTCCAGCCAACAACAAAGCTCACCTGTACCACTCTGACAAGGGTCTCAGGGTACTTATTGAAGACATCTTGAAAGGCACTTGCTGGAAGCCGCAGGATGGTGGAGGGGATGGCAGCCCGGGCAGAGACTGTCTTGTAGGGAGCAGGGTGACCCTAGGAGAATGGCCAGAGACACAGGGTGAAGCCACCCAGGATCCTCAAGGTCCCTTCTAACCACACACACAAGGTGAAGCCACCCAGGATCCTCAAGGTCCCTTCTAACCAGACACACAAGGTGAAGCCACCCAGGATCTCCAAGGTCCCTTCTAACCACACACACAAGGTGAAGCCACCCAGGATCCTCAAGGTCCCTTCTAACCAGACACACAAGGTGAAGCCACCCAGGATCTCCAAGGTCCCTTCTAACCCAACCCATGCCATGAATCTCTAAGACACCTCCTGCACAACTGCATTCACTCTGGGAAATAAAAGCTCCAGCTCTGTCTGCCTGCTGCTCTGGAAGCCACCACCAAACAGATTCTAAAATTAAATTAAGTTAATTGGAACCAATTTCTTAATTACACCATCTTCAGCTGACCTTTCCAGAAGCCCTGGGGCTGGCATTAATAGCTTTGATCTTCAGGTTCCTGAGGGAGTTGCAATTTTAAACATCTCTTTGACCTCCAGTGCCAAGCTACCAGGTGCCCTCAGCTCTCCTGACTTTCCTTCAGTGAAGGAAAGAAGTTAACGAAGGACATTTCTGGGCTTCTCCTGTGCCCCAAAACAAAAGCAGCACTGTTCTTCTGCAGGTCAGACTGAAGCCTGGTTTCATTTGGGCTTCTGCTCACACTCAGGTGTACAGGAGGCTGTACCCAGCCTGCTTTAAGCACAGCCAGCACTGCGCCTGCCAGCAGCCCTCCTGCCTCCCCATCTCCACACCAAAGAGAGTCACAGAGGGGCTTGGCTTGCCAGGGACCTTTCAAGCTCATCCAGTCCAACCCCCTGCAGTCAGTAGGGACAGCTGCAACTAGAGCAGGTTGCTCAGAGCCCCAGACAACCTGATCTAGAATCTCTCCAGGGATGGGACATCCCCCACCTCTCTGGGCATTTCTGCCTTCCCTCCATTCTGAATCTCCCTCTTTTAGTTTCAAACCCTCACCCCTTGTCCTGTCACAACAGGCCCTGAGAAAAACTCTGTCCCCAGCTTTATGATCAGCCCTTGAAACACTGAAAGGCCACCAGAAGGTCTCCCTGGAGCCTTCTCTTCTCCAGGCTGCACAACCCCAACTCTCTCAGCCTGGCCTCCCAGCAGAGAGCTTCCAGCCCTGCCAGCACTGCTGTGACCTCCTCTGGCCCTGCTCCACCAGGTCCCTGTCTGTGTAGAGGACTCCAGAGCTGCCCCAGCACTGCAGGGGGCTCTGAGCAGAGCACAGCAGAGGGGCAGAATCCCCTCCCTGCCCCTGCTGCCCACACTGCTGGGGCTCAGCCCAGGACAGGCTGGGGCTGGGCTGGCAGCACTTGGTGCCAGTGAAAAACCAAGTGAGAAACTCAAGAAATCTGTTAAATCTTTCGTTCCTGGCCCAAGGGTGAGCAGTAAGCTGAACAGTGCTCCAAAACACTTACTGGAAAGGGCAAAACAAGCCCCATGTGTCACACTCAGGTGGTCTGTTTGGGTTGTTTTCTGAGCAGTGCTTGTCTGAGGACAATCCAACACCGAGAGCCTCTCAGCAAAGCAGTTTTAGGCTAATGAAGGATAATGATGCAGCAGTCTCTCTCCCTCCAAAGAGCAGCCCATGCCTTCATTTTCCAGGGTGCAATTTTCCCTTTTCCCAGGCCCTTCACCACTTTTGAAAGGGCCAAGCCCCACCTCTAGCTGGTTGGGAACATGCTAGAGGCTGTCAGAGGGAGATGAAGAGGAAATGTTCTGTAATTGTCAGCTCTCTCAGCTGCCATCAGCAGCACAGGGAGCACTCCCTGCTCAAATTACTCTGCTTTAGCATCACACTGAAGGCACCAGCAGCTATAATCAGGAGTGAACCAGGGGGGCTGCAACACAGAACTTTGTGTTCTCAAGGCAGGTAACTGCTCTGCCATGTTCTGCAGAGAAATTAACTGCTGCAGGTGACAGATGTCACAGCTGAAGCAGCAGCTGACTCCAGGTGACAGCCAAATCCCAATGAGTTTGGGTAGGAAATCTGCCACAAAAGATGCAGCTGCCTCACATTCTTCCCCCTGCAGTGGTAAATCCTTTTTGCCTCCAAAACTCTGGCACATTCTCCTTATCCCACTGCTGGGATTTTGTCTTCCTCCCCTCCTGCCTGCCTTCCTCCTCACTACAACACTGTTGCAAGCCCAAGTTCTAGAGCAGCTCTGTGAGGAGCAAAGGCTGAGAGCTCTGGGGGTGTTGAGCCTGGAGAAGAGCAGCCCCAGAGGGGATCTGAGCAATGCTCAGCAACAGCTAAAGGGTGGGGGGCAAGAGGCTGGGGCCAGACTCTGCTCCGTGGTGCCCAGGGACAGGACAAGGGGCAATGGGCACAAACTGGAGCCCAGGAGGTTCCATCTGAACAGAAGGAGAAAGTTGTTTGGTGTGAGGGTGCTGGAGGCCTGGAACAGGCTGCCAGAGTGATTGTGGAGTCTCCTCCTTTGGACAACTTTAGGCTGGAAGAGGGGAGATTGAGACTGGAGATGAGGAAGAAATTCTTTCCAGTGAGGCTGGGGAGACACTGGAACAGGCTGCCCAGGGAGGTTGTGGATGTCCTCCCCCTGGAGGGGTTCCAGGCCAGGCTGGATGAGGCCTTGAGCAGCCTGGGCTAGTGGGAGGTGTCCCTGCCCATGGCAGGGGGTTGGAACTGGATGAGCTTTAAGGTCCCTTCCAACCCAACCCATTCTGTGACTTCTTCTAATTGATTCACCAAGAAAACAGGAAAGGAACAGGACTGGTGTTGGTGCTGCTGCCCTGCTCACAATGTTGTCATTAAAAACCTCTACTGCTGGAAGTAACAGGGGCAAGGCCACCTCTGAATCTGCTCTTAATCTGAATGGGACAGCAAGAGCTAGACCTGTACAGTCCCAATCATTTTCATACCATTTCTCTCTTGTGACCAAGCTTAACCATTGTTGATCACTTGCAGTAAGTTTCATGGCAAGCACCCAGACAGATGTTTGCTTGCTTCTGAAAGTGGCAAGGGAAACTTCACAGAATCTTGAAAGCTCCTGGCACAGAATAAGAGCTCCTTGTGATGAGCAGAGACAGCCAAGCACACAGGAAACACAACATCAGGTCAGCTATGAACCTGTGGATGCTTCACTGGCTGATGGCTGAGCCCAAAGTGTGGTGGGGAATGGAGTTCAATCCAGCTGGCAGCTGGTCACCAGCAGTGTTCCCCAGGGCTCAGTGCTGGGGCCAGTTCTCTTTGATATCTTTATCAGTGGTCTGGACAAGGGAATTGATTTCAGCCTCAGAAAGTGCCAGGGCTGGAGGTAGGGTGGGAAGGCTCAGCAAAGGGACCTGGCCAGGCTGGATCCATGAGTCAAGGCCACTTGTATGAGGTGCAACAAAGCCAAGTGCTGAGTCCTGCACTTGGGTCACAACAACCCCATGGATGCTCCAGGCTGGGGGCAGAGTGACTGGAAACTGCCCAGTGGAAAAAAGGACCTGGGGGTGCTTGGTTGACAGTGGCTAAANGCTGAGGGGAGACCTCATTGCTTTCTACAGCTCCCTGAAAGGAGGTTGGAGTGAGCTGGGGGTTGGGCTCTTCTCACTACTCTCAGGTGACAGGAGAGGAAATGGTCTGAAATTGTGCCAGGGGAGGGTTAGGTTGGAGATGAGGAAACATTTCTCTGCTACAAGTGTAGTCAGGGATTGGCACAGGCTGCCCAGGGAGGTGGAGGAGGCACCATCCCTGGAGGTGTTCCAGAAACCTGTGGCCACAGCACAGTGTCCTCCAAATGCCACAGCCTGTCAGGAACAGGCAGTGCTCCACTGCCAAGCACACACATTTCATAACCACCTTACACACCACACAGCTAAGGTTAGAGTTGTTAAGACCATGTGGGAGAAAAGGAACTGGTCAAAGAAACACTTTGCATTCTGCTTCCTTCCTAGCAATGTGCAAAGTCTCCCTCACAGGCTCTGTGCCACAAAGCAGCACTGCAGGAGACCTGCACCTTTAAGAACTTACTGTGATGACATCAAGGATGCTGAGCAGGCTGTGGACACTGTCTCCTGCCAGCACTTCCTTCACAACCATCTCTGTTCCATCCTGCAAGTGGAAGACAGAAGATTACTGCAGGCTCACAGCTGCATAGTTGGCACATACTGAGCAGCATTTCAGAGAGAAACTTGCACTCATTCTGCCACGCATCCTGAGCAGCCCTAAGAGAAATGGTTCCCAGTGTACCTCACAGGATGTTAGGGTTGGAAGAGTGTGGAGATCTTCAAGTTCAATTCCCCTGCCAGAGCAGGACCACAGAGTCCAGCACAGGTCACACAGGAACACATCCAGACAGGGCTGGAGAGTCTCCAGAGAAGGAGACTCCACAAACTCTCTGGGGAGCCTGTACCTGGCTGCTTGTTTTGTCTGCTCTGATAGAAATGTGCTAACTCAAACACCAATGTTTTACACCAGTCTTCTAAAAGTGATAAATTAAAAGACTAAAAGACAGAAACTAAAAGACAGAAACTAAAAGCTCAGCACTGCTGAGGCCACACCTCGAATCCTGGGGTCAGTTTTGGACCCCTCACTCCAAGAAGGACATTGAGGAGCTGAGCAGGTCCAGAGCAGGGCAACCAAGCTGGGGAAGGGTCTGGAGAACAGGGCTGGGGAGGAGCAGCTGAGGGAGCTGGGGGTGTTCAGCCTGGAGAAGAAATCATCTAAACTGGCAGAAGGGTCCCCAGGGCTACCACTCAACATTTGAAGGCTCACCTATCATTTATTTCCTCTGTCTACCCAAAAGTGACTTTGAATCTTCCACCTCCCAGCCAAACTCTCTACCTACCACACCAGCACATTAGGAAGTGTTTTGGCCTCCCCTGCTCTGTGCATCCAATTACTTGATGTAACTCCCACCCAAAAGGGGAGGAGGCTGGGGGGGGATGATCTCAGTGCTTACAAACATCTAAGGGGTGAGTGTCAGGAGGATGGGGCCAGACTCTTCTCAGTGGTCCCCAGTGACAGGACAAGAGGCAATGGGCAGGAACTTGAATATAGGAAGTTCCACCTAAACATGAGGAGGATCTTCTTTAGTGTGGGGGTGGCAGAGCCCTGGAGCAGGCTGCCCAGAGATGTGGTAGAGTCTCCATCTCTGGAGATTACAAAGCCCACCTGGACATGTTCCTGTGTGATCTGCTTTAGGTGACCCTGCTCTAGCAGAGGAGTTGGACTCAATGACCTTCAGAGGTCCCTTCCAACCCCCACCATTCTCTGACTCTGTGAATGTTCCCAAGGCTATGCCAAGCCCATCTTGCACCCTCCCCTCCCTAACTATGCAACTAGAGGACATGAGGACACCAGAATGCCTGCTCAGCATTGTGGTTTACTCCCTTAGCTAAGACAGAGGGGAGACCACAGCTAAAACCCTTGATCTTCATAAAGACCATGGCCCTGAAGGACTGGCAGTAATCCTTTCTAAAGCACTCTGCTTCAAATGTCTTCAAATTAATCAATGCTTCCTGATTCATGCCAACAGATTCAGCTCAGCAGGCACACAGGAGTTGGTTTTCCTTACACTCTCTTGGATGCAAACTTCCAGCTTGCCATCCTGCACCACGTAGATGCTGTTGTCTGGCTGCCCAGGACGGAAGATGTATTCTCCTTCATGCAGCTGCACAAAAACCATGTGCTTGCACAGCTCCAGGAAAAGAGGCTTCTCAAAGTGGCCAAGGACCCTGCAGGAAAGGAAAGGCAGAGGGATGGAAATAGATTTTAAAAAAAAAAAAAAAAATCACCACTGCCTTGGAAATATCCTCCCCAAGTCAGCAAAGCCCCCAGGAATGACCAGCAGAGGAAGCCCAGAGTCAGCTGCTGGCAGGAGGAGCAGAAGTCTCCAGGGCAGAACTGAGAGCACAGTGAAATGCTGCAGCTCCTTCCTGAGCAGCATTCAGAGCAATGCCATCAGGTTCAGAAGGTGGTGAGGTACTGGAACAGGTTGCCCAGAGAAGTTAAGGAGGCTACAAGCCTGGAGGTGTTGAAGGCCAGGCTGGATGAGGCCTTGAGCACCCTGGGCTGGTGGGAGGTGTCCCTGCCCATGGCAGGGGGTTGGAACTGGATGAGCTTTGAGGCTCCTTCCAACCCAAACCACTCTGTGATTCTGTGAAACTGGCCTTCCTGACTACTGAAACAGCTCAGCCACTTCCAGGCAGACAAAAATATTCATCTTAAAACTCAGCATTCTGTGCACAGCAGCAGCAGGACCCCTCCCCACAGCTCCATGAACTCACTTTCAACAGGATCAATTAATCCAATTCTGCTGCAGCATCAATTAGTCACAGGAGATCATCATTCCACAGCAGAAAGTTTAGATGACTTAAATAGCAGCTTTATTAGAGAGTGTATGACCTTCGGACTAAATCATATCAGAACTGGGAGGAAAATGGACATAGAGAAGCAAAACTAAAGGTAGAGGTTGAACAACCTCATCCTCTTTGCTGTCTCAGCAATTTTAACCCCTGGCTGAGCAGGCACAAGGACCTTCCCTTCTTCTCAACCTGCCAAGGAGCTGCAGGGAATTGAGCTGACTTGGGAGTCCATTTGCAACCTGTTTAGCCAGAGAAGTCAAAGATTCTGCAGCTTGGAGGGTTGTCAGTATGGTATCTAATGAAGAGTCCAAGAATCACAGAATGTTAAAGGCTGGAAGGGACCTCCAGAGTCATCCAGCCCAACCCCCTGCCAGAGCAGGGTCACCCAGGGCAGGGCACACAGAACACATCCAGGTGGGGCTTGAAAAATCCCCAGAGAAGGAGACTCCACAACCTCTCTGGGCAGCCTGCTCCAGGCCTCCAGCACCCTCACAGTGCAGAAGTTCCTCCTACTTCTGTTCCCCTGGCACCCCCTCAGCTCCAGCTTGCCCCCAGTGCCCCTTGTGCTGTCCTTGGACATCTCTGAGCAGAGCCTGGCTCCAGCCCTGCACATCTTCATCCCCAGCAATGAGGGCAGCCCTCAGGCTCCTCTGCTCCAAGCTCAGCCTGGCCTCACAGGAGATGTTCCACTGCCTTCAGCAGCTCTGTGGCTCTGTGCTGGACTCTCTCAAGCAGTTCCCTGAGGTCTTTCTTGAACTGAGGGGCCCAGAACTAGACACAATATTCCAGATGTGGCCTCAGCAGGGCAGAGGAGAGAGGGAAGAGAACCTTTCTGACCTATTCACCACAGCCCTTCTAATCCAGCCCAGGCTGCCCTTGGCCTTCTTGGCCACCAGAGCACATTGCTGGCTCATGGTCAACCTTCCATCCACTAGGACCCCCAGGGCCTCTCCAGCAGGTCAGTCCCCAACCTCTCCTGATCCCTGGGATTGTTCTTTCCCAGGTGCAAGACTCCACACTTTTATTCCTTCCTGATGCTCAGATGAATTTCCAACCAACTGCCCAAAGATGCTGACCACGCAGAGATGAAATTTAAGTCCTGGCCCAAACTACCAAATCTTCAGATCCCTTGAAAACCAAAACTCCAGAGATTTCCCTTGAACATTACCTAACGTTTTTCAGCATGTAGAGAACTTCTGATGGCAAATGGGAATTCTTCACATCAAATTCAGTCAGGTCTGCCTCTAGCAGAGAGGGAGGTGGTTCCTTTGGCTGCAGAGTTGGACTCTCCTTCTTAATACGCAGGATCCTGAGGAGAAAAACACAAGGCATGAAGTTCAGGAGGTCTCCTCATCTGCTTAGGCCCTGGCTGTATGCTGACACCACGCTGCCTGCAGCCCCAAAGGCACACCATGCCACTTCACAGACTGCCAGAATCTTAGAATGGTTTGGGTTGGAAGGGACCTCAAATCTCATCCAGTTCCAACCCCCTGCCATGGGCAGGGACACCTCCCACCAGCCCAGGTGGCTCAAGGCCTCATCCAGCCTGGCCCTGAACACCCCCAGGGAGGGGACAGCCACAACCTCCCTGGGCAACCTGTTCCAGTGTCTCCCCAGCCTCACTCTCAACAATTTCTTCCTCATCTCCAGTCTCAATCTCCTCTCTTCCATCTTAAAGGCATTGTCCCTCATCGTGGCACTCCCAGCCTTTGTCAAAAGTCCCTCCCCAGCTCTCCTGAAGGCTCTTCAGGTATTGGAAAGCTGCTTTAAAGTCTCCCTCCTCTGCTCTAGGCTCAACTGTCCCAACACTCCCAGCCTGTCCCCAAAGGGGGTGGTCTCCAGCCCTCTATCAAAGCCCTTCTGATTGCTCCAAGCTCCCCAAAAGCAGACACAGGCACTTGAGCACACCCTTGGCAAACACCCTCCTCCCAGGAAGCCCCACCACACTCCTTGGCTGCAGGCTCACCTGGTTACCCATTAGCAGTAACATCAGCCAGCACCATTCCACCCTCCAGCCTTTTCCAGCAGAACCAGAGCCAGCACTGCCTGCAGCAACCACTCCTCTGAGCAAACCTCCCAGAAGAACACCTCCCAGCAGCTGTGTGAGCTTCCCAGGGCTCTGCTAAGGACAAGGTTCCACAGCACTAACACCCCCCCCACCACACCAGCCTCCTTGCCATGGATTTTCCCAGTCCCCAAGACCCCCAAATACCTTTTAGCCAAAGACAAAACCTTTGCCCTCTTGCGCATCCTCTGGCGCGGCACAGTGTTCCCCACCAGGGAGTTGGGAAGAGTTGTGACCTAGGAGGGAACCAGGAAAACAAAACAAACATTTAGCAAAAGCCAAACCAACCAAAAATCCAACCCTGCAAAGGCTCCAACTTATCTGCCAAGTCACAGGATCCCAGGATGTTAGGGGTTGGAAGAGACCTCCAAAGGTCATCGAGTCCAACCCCCCTGCCAGAGCAGGAGCAGAGAATCCAGCACAGGTCACACAGGAACACATCCAGGTGGGGCTGGAAAGTCTCCAGAGAAGGAGACTCCACAACCTCTCTGGGCAGCCTGCTCCAGGGCTCTGTGACCCTCACAGTGCAGAAGTTCCTCCTCATGTTGAGGTGGAACCTCCTGGGCTGGAGTTTATATCCATTGCTCATTGTCCTATCCCAGGGCACAACTGAGCAGAGCCTGTGCCTGTCCCCTCCCTCTTGCCCCCCAGCCCTCAGATATTTATAAATATTTATTAAATCCCCTCTCAGTCTTCTCCTCCCCAGACTAACCAGCCCCAGGGCTCTCAGCCTCTCCTCACCAGGCACTGCTTAGGCCCTTCAGCATCCTGGTAGCTCTCTGTTGGACTCTGTCCAGCAGATCCCTGTTCCTCCTGGACTGGGGAGCCCAGAGCTGGATGCAATATTCCAGGTGAGGTCTCACCAGGGAAGCCATTAGAACATGAGCAGAGGGAAGCACTCACATAAGACCACCTTGGAGAACTGGAACATCTACTCCAGGAGCACTTTCTTTCTCCAAAGCAAGTGGAGCACCCTTTGTAGCAACTACCCCAGTGGTAAGGGATGGCAGAAGGGAAAAAAACCCCTCAGCTCTACAGTTCTTAGGCAAGCACAGCCAGCATCAGGCACAACAGCAACTTTCAAAGCTCTACTACTCCTCCAGCAGCCTGTGATGCTGACAAACTGGTTCATGAGCCAGCATGGGCCCAGGTGGCCATGAGGGCCAACAGCATCCTGGATGTGATCAGCAATGGGGTGGCCAGCAGGACTCTGACCTCTGCACTGGGGAGGCCACATCTTGAATACCGCATTCAGTTTTGGGGCCCTCACTCCAAGAAGGACATTGAGGGGCTGGAGCAGGTCCAGAGAAGGCAACAAAGCTGGGGAAGGGCTAGGGAGGAGCAGCTGAGGGAAATGGAGTTGGTTAGTCTGGAGAAGAAGAAACTGAGGGGAGACCTCATTGCTCTCTACAGCTCCCTGAGAGGAGGTTGCAGTGAGGTGGGGGTTGGGCTCTTCTCCCTAGTCTCAGGTGATAGGAGGAGAGGAAATGGCCTGAAATTGTGCCAGGGGAGAGTTAGGTTGGAGATGAGGAAAAATTTCTTTGCTGCAAGAGTGGTCAGGGATTGGAACAGGCTGCCCAGGGAGGTGGTGGGGTCCCCATCTCTGGAGGTGTTTAAAAGCTCTGTAGATGTGTTGCTCGGGGCTATGGCTTAGGGGAGGACTTGGCAGAGCAGGGTCAATGGCTGGACTCAAGTCTTGAAGGTCTTTTCCAACCAGAACGGTGCTGCCACTGGGAGCAGCAGCACAGAGCTGCAGGGAGGCTTCGGCTTGCTCTTAACGGCCGCTGAGCGCCACCGTCTGGAGAAACGCTGCAACTGCATGGCCAGGACTGCAGCGCCCCAGGGACCTCCAACCCAGAGCAGCTTTCTGGTTGGCTCTCGAAGAGCTGAATCCCACCAAATCCTTTCCAAAAATGAAATCTTAGTATTTTACCAGAAATACACAAAGTCCAACCAACAGTAAAGCTTTTGATACTGTCTCCCATCACATCTTCATAGAAAAAGCTCAGGAGGCATGGCATAGATGGCTGGTCCCTGAGGTGGCTTACAAACTGACTTCAGAGGGTTGTCATCAGCAGCACACAGTCAACTTTGAGGCCTGTGGCCAGTGGTGTTCCCCAGGGATCATTAGTACTGGGTCCAGTTTTGTTCAACAACCTGGAGGAGGGCGCTGAGAGTACCCTCAGCAAGTTCTGATGATACAAAACTGGGAGGTGGCTGACACCCCTCAGGCTGTGCAGCATCCAATGTGACCTGGACAGGCTGAGAGCTGACTGCAGGCAAACCTCATGGAGTTTAATAAGGACAAGTGCAGAGTCCTGCATCTGGGGAGGAACAACAGCAGGCACCAGGACAGGTTAGAGGCTGCCCTGCTGGAAAGCAGCTCCACGGAGAAAGCCCTTGGAGTGCTGGTGGGCAGCAAGTTCTGCATGG
>VXBD01005969.1:33117-72328 GCA_013399975.1 Indicator maculatus
AAAAAAAAAAGAGACCAACCCCCACCTGGCTCCAACCTCTTATCAGGTGGTTGCAGAGTCCCAGAACACAAAAGTCTCCCCTCAGCCTCCTTTACCCCAGGCTAAACAACCCCAGTTCCTTCAGTTGCTCCTCACAAGTTTTGTTCTCCACACCCTTCACCAGCTTCATGGCCCTGCTCTGGACCTCTTCCAGCCTCTCAATGCCTTTAAACATTGAGGACATCACAGCTGAAATTCTCTGTATTGAAACACTGAGGACATCACAGCTGAAATTCTCTGTATTGAAACACTGAGGACATCACAGCTGAAATTCTCTGTATTGAAACACTGAGGACATCACAGCTGAAATTCTCTGTATTGAAACACTGAGGACATCACAGCTGAAATTCTCTGTATTGAAACACTGAGGACATCACAGCTGAAATTCTCTGTATTGAAACACTGAGGACATCACAGCTGAAATTCTCTGTATTGAAACACTGAGGACATCACAGCTGAAATTCTTTGTATTGAAACACTGAGGACATCACAGCTGAAATTCTTTGTATTGAAACACTGAGGATATCACAGCTGAAATTGTTTGCATGCCAAGAGATACCAAGGCTCTCATCCAGCAGAGAAATCAACCTCCCCAGCATCCTGCAGGTGAGAGCTGTGAGTTCCATGCCCAGCCCTCAGTAAGCAAAACAACACAAAATTCTTCATCCCCGAGCTGCTTTCCTGCAAGAAGCTCCACCTCACAGCAAGCAGTGATTACAGAACCCACCACACCTCCTTGCCCAGACACTGCAGGCAGCTGAGAAAAGGGAGCTTGCAAAGAGCTGCTGAGTACTCACTGGCTTGTTTCACTCTTCTATAAACCACAAACACCACGACTGCTATAAGCAGTAAGGCCACGGCAGCTCCAATCACCATCCCGGTCAGCTGAGAGAGGGAGTTGGGGAGGAAAGGAGTTAGTAAACTTCTAACAGTGAAAATTAAGCCCTTTTTGAAGGGCTGAAGAAGATTTAGCTCAGTAAGAAGTCAGAAAGTCAGGCACATTCATGAATGCTTCATTTCAACCTACAACACCCCCCGTGCAAGGAGTTTAAACCACATCAGTGCCTCCCTCACAAAACGTTCAGCATTTCCCCCACCCCTCAAAGATCAACTCAATGCACACAGGATGAAGGCTTAGGAATGAATTCCTGCCTCATACACAGACTTCCTGACTTAGAGTTCCCAGAGCTCAGGAGTGCTGCACACACATACACACTCTGTCACCCAGCAGATGAAACTCTACGTTACCATTGTTGTCTGTATTCTGTCTTCTACAAACTGGACAACTGGGATTCCCAGTGCTGAAACAGCCTAGCACCAAAAAGAAGGTGAAATTAGTGCCCCCACAACTGGCAAAAAACCCCCATGAAAGTATCTCAGTGCCTGGTCTGCAAAAGGACTTGGGGGTGCTGGTGGGGGAGAAGCTGGACAGGAGCCAGCAATGGGCACTGGCAGCACAGAAGGCCAAGGGCAGCCTGGGCTGCATCCAGAGCAGCACGGCCAGCAGATGGAGAGAGAGGATCCTGCCCTCTGCTCTGGGGAGACCTCACCTGCAGGGCTGTGTCCAGCTCTGGGGCCCCCAACACAAGAGAGATATGGACCTGCTGGAGAGGGTCCAGAGGAGGCCACAAAGGTGATCAGAGGGCTGGAAAACCTCTGCTGTCAGGGCAGGCTGAGAGAGGTGGGGCTGTTTCAGCCTGGAGAAGGCTCCAGGCAGACCTTAGAGCTGCCTGCCAGTACCTGAAAGGGCTACAGGAGAGCTGAGGAAGGACTTTTGACAAGGGCTGGGAGTGACAGGCTTGAAATGAGAGAAGGGCAGATTTAGACTGGATGTGAGGAACAAGTTCTGCACCAGGAGGCTGCTGGAACACTGCAGCAGGTTGCCCAGGGAGGTGGTTGAGGCTCCATCCCTGGAGATATTCAAGGTGAGGCTCAACAGGGCTCTGAGCAACCTGACCTAGAGGAGGATGTCCCTGAGAGATGACCTTTGGAAGCCCCTTCCAAGCCAAACCATTCTCTGATTCTATGATTTTCCTTCCTTTCCACTCCAGCACACTTTGCCAACACAAGACATTTAGTGGAGAGGCAGTTCTGCAGAGGTGCCTGTTTAACACAGTCCTAAAGAGTCCTAAACCAGGGTCAAAGAGTGAGGTGATGACCTCCTTTGATGACTGTTACTCAGAGCAGCAAGGACAAGGAACTGCATGTACAGGACTCTATCAGACTGAGAAAGTAAGTCATAAACCAGCAGATTAAATTAAGCATACAAAGAAAACTATGCACAGGGGGAAGAGCATTAACCTCAGGAAGCTGTCCTGGGATGTGGGCCAACTATTGCTGTCCAGGAAAAAAAAAACATCTGGCAGTTAAAATCTCACAAATGCCAGCTCAAAACAGAGCAGAAGGGGAGGAGAAAGCTGCAAGTAAAGACAACAATAAGGAAGGAACAAACAAGAAACAAGCTGAGTACAAGGACAGATATCTCCCCCTCTAACTCTTGAGCCTTACAAGTGCTTGACTATGCCCCCAGCACAAGAAGGACCTGGAGCTGTTGGAGCAGGTCCAGAGGAGGCCACCAAGATGACTAGAGGGCTAGAAAACCTGCCCTGTGGTGACAGGCTGGGAGAGTTGGGGCTGTCCAGCCTGGAGAAGAGAAGGCTCCAGGGAGACCTCAGAGCAACCTTCCAGTACCTGAAAGGGACTGCAGGAGAGCTGGGGAGGGACTTTGGAGAAGGGCTGGGAGTGCCAGGATGAGGGACAATGGCTTTGAGCTGGGAGAGGGGAGATTGAGACTGGAGATGAGGAAGAAATTCTTGGCAGTGAGGGTGAGGAGACACTGGCACAGGTTGTCCAGGGAGGCTGTGGCTGTCCCCTCCCTGGAGGTGTTCCAGGCCAGGCTGGATGAGGCCTTGAGCACCCTGGGCTGGAGGGAGGTGTCCCTGCCCATGGCAGGGGGTTGGAACTGGATGAGCTTTAAGGTCCCTTCCAACATAAACCATTCTATGATTCTAGGAAGTGTTACACACAGTTCAGGTCCCAGTTTCTGCCCTTGATTCCAGACCTGCATCACCTCTGAGTTTAGCTTTGCCACCAAGAGGGAAATGAAGTGCACACCAAGAGTCACCAAACCAGTCTGTCTCTCTCATGAAATTCATTCCAGTGCAAACAAAACTCCTGCCTGACCAGTCCACTCAAGCCTGTCCTCTGAGGCTGCTCTCACACAGAACAGCAACAACTGAACTGTCTCCATCACTGCTCTCAGCAGACTGTTCTCAGGGGGACTGCAGGGGAAAGTCACAGGAATTTGGAAAAGCAAAGTTGAACCTTTGTTAGCAACAAACAGCAGACATGCAGCTGGCAGCTCCTAGTGTAAGCCTATTGTGGTCACTTCATTTATTTCCCCTTGACAGTGCCAGGGACACAAAATTCTGCTCCTACCCAGGCCTGGATGATCTCAAATACCATCCAAAAGAGCAGTTGCCAACTGCCAGTCACATTGCTGCTCCACGAGGGGGACAAACTGATGAGCAAAACCCACACAGAGGCACAGACTGAGCCCTCAAGGCCTCAATATAGAAAGATGATGAGGGAAGGAAATTCAGACCTCCAAGAAAAACGGGGAGGTTCTTTCAAGGTTCCTGACAAGCAGCAGTAAAAATGTGCCAGCCCCCCTGACTCTGGGGGAGACTTGCCAAGCACTGACAACCCCTCTGGGAAAGCAGGGAGAGCAGACAGGCTGCATCCACACAGACACTTGAGACACTGAAGCAGGTCACAGAATGCCAGGCTGGAAGGGACCCCAAGGATCATCTGCTCCAAACCTTCCTAGCTCACAGCAGAGCTGCCATGAGCTGGCTCAGCACCCTGGCAAGNGCTGCCATGAGCTGGCTCAGCACCTGGCAAGATGAGGCTTAAACTGCCCAGTGCAGGGGACTCCACTGCTTCCCTTGGGAGATGATTCCAGTCTCTGACTGTGCTCATGGGGAAACATTTTCTTCTGGAGTCCAATGGGAGTCTCCCCAGCAGTACCTTGTCCCAATCTCCCCTTGGATTGTCCATGGGACTCCTTGTGAAGAGGGAGTCTCCATCCTCCTGGAGGCCACCCTTTCTGTCCTGCTCCAAGGTCTCCCCTAAGCCTTCTCTTCTCCAGGCTGACCAAGCCCAGCTGCCTCAGAACTTCCTCACAGGGCAGCTCTGACAGGCCTCTGAGCATTCTTGTAGTTATTGCTAAGATGACAGCATCTGAGAGAGGTATGAGGTCATGGTCAAGTCATCAGTGCTGCAACCCAAACCTGCAGGAACACTCTTAGGAGGGTGACAGCCAACAACAAAGTTCAAGGACTTCACATATGCCTTACACAGCTTCCAAACAATTCTGGGCCACAAAACACAGAGAACAACCCTGAGAACACCCTCACTTCACAGAATCACAGAAGGGTTTGGCTCAGAAGGGACCTTAAAGCTCATCCAGTTCCAAACCCCTGCCATGGGCAGGGACACCTCCCACCAGCCCAGGTTGCTCAAGGCCTCATCCAGCCTGGCCTTGAACCCCTCCAGGGAGGGACATCCACAACCTCTGTGGACAACCTGTTCCAGTGTCTCCCCACCCTTCTACTGAAGAATTTCTTCCTTAGATCCAGTCTAAATCTACTCTTCCTCAGCTTAAAACCCTTGTCCTGTCTCTAGAGACCCTTATGGAAAGTCTCTCTGCAGCCTTCCTATAGGATCCCTCCAGGTGCTGGATGGCAGCTCTAAGGTTTCCCCCAGAGCCTTCTCTTCTCCAGGCTGAAAAACTCCAGCTCCCTCAGCCTGTCCTAGTGAGAAGACCAAGGAGACAACAGAGCAGTGATGCACTAGAGGCTGAAAACTCATTGAAAAAACGGGAATTAAAAGTAATTAACGGAAATCGTCAGCTAGACAAATACTGCTCACGCTCATCCACAGCAGCAAGCACAGAGCAGCAGAGTTCAACAACCTCACCTTGAACCCAGAGGCAAACAATGAGACATTCCCTGCTCAGGGAGGGGTGGGAACACTTATCAGTGCTGAGAGCAAGGCCTTAAACCCAGGACTGCCCAAAGCATCAGACTGCCTGGGAGCCTAGGAGCACACAGCTCCAGTGTGTGTTTTGACTGCAGACACTGGATTCTCACAACACTTTTACCAACCACTGCTTTGTTTGGTATTTTTTCAGTTCTGACAACTAATTCCAGCCATGGGCCTTGTCCTTCATGGCCATGAAAAGCACCATGGGCCATGATAGACTGAGCTTCATGTTAATGATTTAAGAACAAACACAAGAAGAGCTGTGCCAGAGCATGCTGCAATTCTTCCACCTTTAGGCTAAAAGCACACTGCTGAAGCAGGAGGAACTAAAATTACATCATCCTGCTAACAGCTTAAAGCACAAATCATAGACTCACAGCATGGCAGGGGTTGGAAGGGACCTCCAGAGGTCTTTGAGTCCAACTTCCCTGTCAAGGCAGGGTCACCCAGGGCAGGTCACACAGGAACACATCCAGATGGGGCTTTAAAGTCTCCAGAGAAGGAGACTCCACAACGTTTCTGGGCAGGTTGCTCCATGGCTCCAGCAGCCTCACACCAAAGAAGTTTCTCCTCATGTTGAGGTGGAACTTCCTGGGTTTCAGGAAGCAGAATGTGAACAGTTTGTGCTAACGTATAAATTAAATAATAATTTTAAAACACTAAATAATAATAAAAACACACAAAAATCTGGGACCAACCTTAACATTTTTGGAAGGATAAAAGACCATTCAAAGTACAAGTGGCACATCTGAAGGCATTAACCCAAAACTTGTCAGCTTAGGTGCCATAGCTTTCAGCTTCTGGAAACACTAATGGGGAAACAAATAGGTCCAAAAACAATAGCAAAGCAGATCATACCTCAAGGCTGGTGCTGTTGCTTTCTTCAGCCATGTCTAGAGGTACAGCAAGAACAAAAACAACAAAGAGAAGATTAAGGCAAGAGGTGACCACACTTTATAACCCCACAACTCAAGGCATTGTCCCAGCCCTGCTCTTCCAGAACAAGACAACTCAACGGGAACAAAAACACTGTCCTTTTTTTTTTTTTTTTTTTGCGTTGAGCAACAAACCCCAGCAAGTCTTCAAGGATGAGCAGAGTTACAGCCAGGTCAGCCGTGGAAGACTCTGAGCAGCAGCAGCACAGGGCTCAGCTCACAGAGCTGCATCTCTGCTCCTCCTTAACAAAAGCTCCGCGGGACACAGGAACGACGAAACCCTCTCGGGAGCCACCCCGCCGGGCACCTACAGCCCGGCCGCACCACCAGACGGGCTCCGGGTTACACGCTCCTTCAAGAAAGGCGAAACACCGGAGTTCCCGCACCGACACGGGGACCCACACCGGCACCCATTTCCCAGGGGAAATCCCTCGCAGAACAAGAGGCAGCCCTAACCGCAGGGCGGTACAGCCCCCAGGGCCGCCCGCGGCCACCCTCCTTCGCTGCCAGTCCGGCAGGCCGAGACCTCGGCTCCCACACAAGCTCCGCTTCTCTCCTTTCACGGAACGCGGACTGCAAAAAACAACCTCCCGGCCAGGCCACCAGCACCGGCACCTCCCGAGCTGTTGCAAGAGCCTGCAAGGCTTGGCCCCCTTCGCCGCCGCTCCCCGGGCATCCTGGGCCGGGTCCCTGACCTGCCAACGCTCCCCACCGCACCTCGGGTCGCGTCCCCTCACTTGCTGCCGTTGTCGCCGCCGCACCCGGGTCGGGTCAAGACTCACCCCGCGGGCAGGGGGCCAAGGTCGCTCCGGGAAACGCCGCCTGCTGCCGCCCGCCGAAAAAAAGAGGCAAGCCCCGCCCACACCTGCAGTTCCTCTCTGATGATTGGTGGGCGAGTCCTTACCTCGCGCGCTGAATGGTTTGCATCTTCTGTGGGTTACGATGGGCGCTGCGGATTGGCCGGAGTGCCTGAGCCAATGGGAGCAGGCGGTGTTGGAGTGCGCGGAGGTCGTAGCGCGCCTGGGTGAGGTGAGGGGAGCTGTGGTGTGAGGGGAGCGAGTGACTGGCTCCGGCCCCGGCCTTGCCCTGCCTTGAGAAGCCCGCAGGTGCCCGGCATGGGGCTGCTGACCGAGCTGGCCCGCGGGCTGGTGCGGGGAGCCGACCGAATGTCCCCGTTCACCAGCAAGCGCGGCCCACGGACCTACAACAAGGGCCGAGGGGCCAAGAGGCCGGGCGTGCTCACCTCCAACAACAAATTTATCCGAATCAAGGAGATGGTGCCCGAGTTCGTCGTTCCTGACCTGGAGGGCTTCAAGCTGAAGCCTTACGTGTCGTACCGCGCCCCCGAAGGCTCCGAGCCGCCCATGACGGCCAAGCAGCTCTTCAGCGAGGTGGTGGCTCCCCACATCAAGAAGGACGTGAAGGAAGGCACCTTCGACCCCAACAACCTGGAGAAGTACGGCTTCGAGCCCACGCAGGAGGGCAAGCTCTTCCAGCTCTTCCCCAAGAACTACGCGCGGTAGGGAGCGAGCACTGGGGCTCTCGGGCTGCTGCACCGCGCTGAGGAGAGCATCGCTGAGGTGTAAGCCACCGCCAGCACGTACGGGACACCTTCGGTCACAGGCCATTAAATCAAATCCTGCCCCTCTGGCTTTCTGCAATGTCTGATTTAAATTGTTGTTGGGGAGCTGGCGGTTCCTGCCCCATCCGCCGCTAAGGGAAGCGGCCCTTGTGTGCATGGTTGTGTTGTGTGAGCCTGCGGGAGGCCTGCTCGGGCAAGAGCCGATGGATCAGGCGCTGGTAAGTAGCAGCAGGCAGTTTCTCTCTGGGTTGCTGAAGCACCATTGCTCCCTTCGGGGCAGTAATTCCTGCCTTTGGGAACAAGGGAGGGCAGGTCTTATCTCGTTGGGAGAGTCTCAGGTTATCAGCGGTGGACAGCAGGACACTGCAAGCCGAACAGCACCGCAGGGGACACCTGGGTGGATTTTACCCCCAGTGAAGTGTTCCATAGACACGGAGTGAGATCCCCAACAGGCAAAACCAAGGCTGTACCCTGAGCTCTCTGAGATCTGTAGCTTAGGTTCAATGCCACCATTCTTCCAGACTTACCTAAGCCTTCAAACTACTCTTCATCAGGACACAGTTGTAAGGACGTTTGGTATCTGTTCCTTTGTGAAGCTGCTTGAAGTTACAAGAAAGCTATTTAAATTTGAAACATACCTCGAGAATTGTTACTTTTAGAGATCTTTTCTTGGAGGAGCAGTGTCTTCCGGGTCAGCAAATTAAAAGGATGCAAGCTACACTCACATCCTCTGGCACTTAGACAGATGTGTGCAGGTGTTTGAAGCAGAAAGCGTGTGAAGTGGTTGGAAATGTTTCTAGCACCTGCTGCAGTTGTTGAGAAAATCATTCCAGTTCTGTGCCTGCACAGGGCCCTCCCAAGAGGCTTTCTAAATGCAAACAACTGCAAGGCTTAAGCAGCAAAGTTAAATCAATTGAAAAGTTCACTGGTGGAGTCAGGAAGCATTTTTGCTGTGTTCTTGCTCAGCATCCAGTTTAGTGAGGACTAATGAATGAGTCTTTAAGGTGTTGTTAAAAAAACATCTACTTTCAGAGCTTTGAAGGGGGGATGCTGCACTGGCTTCCACTACTCACTACTGCAGCTCCAGGGAATCACTAATGAAGGAGGAGCTGTTGGCACAGAGGGAAGAGTTGTCACATCCATCCATCCATAGACTCGTAGAATCACAGAATGATTTGGGTTGGAAGGGTCATCTACCCCAGCCCCCTTGCCATGGACACCAACACCTCTCAACTAGACTTGGTTGCCTAAGGCCTTGTTCAGCCTGGCCTTGAACATCTCCAGGGAGGAGGCATCCTCTCTGGGCAACCTGTTCCAGTGTCTCCCCACCCTCACTCTCAAGAATTCCTTCCTCATCTCCTGTCTCAATCTCCCCTTTTCCAGTTTCAGTCCATTCCCTCTCATCCTATCACAACAAGTCCTTGTAAAAAGTCCCTTCCCTAGTGGGGCTGAGGGAAGTTGGAGGTTTTCTGGTTAAAGCTCAACCTGCATTCTTCAGCTCAGAATAATTGTTGCACACAAACAGCAGGCTCCTGCCTTCAGCTCTGGGTGCTGGTGCTGTGGGCACAGGTACTGCTTTGCCCCCTCTTCTCAGAGGTGCCCTGTTCCTGGGCTCCACCTCATCTTTCCAGAAAAGACTCAAGTGTTTGCAGGGGGTGGGAAGGAGGTAGGAAAAGGTCAACTCAGGGCTGAAGAGTAGGAAATCCTGCACCCTGTGCTACATACTCCCTGTGACGTTCATACCAGTTTAGCCTTGAGCAGTCACCCCTTCCCCATGTTGCAGGCAATTTTTGGGACTCCTCATTTCTCAGAGCAGAGCCAAGGACCAGCTCAAGGCATAAATCCAGTGCCCCAGTCTGGTCACACCCTGTGACACCACTCCAGCTCTGCTAACCTCAGCCTGGCTCCTCTTCATGTCAGAGGGCAATAAAACATGCAATAAAAGATGCACTACAACCTTTGAAATGCCAGGCAGAGGCAGAAGCTGTGTCACTACAAAGATCCGCCCTTGGTGTCCTCCCTGAGGCCTGAGGAAACGTGGATTGTCTGCTCTGGCTCCTGAGGAACATTCAACACCAAGCACCCTCACAGCTTGCTTCAGGTTGGAAGGGACCCTCAGAGGTCATCCTGTCCAACCCCCCTGCAGGCAGCAGGGACACCTCCAACTAGAGCAGGTTACTCAGAGCCACATCTCAAGTCTGACCTTGATTGTCTCCAGGGACAGGGCCTCAACCACATCCCTGGGCAACCTGTTCCAGCGTCTCACCACCCCATTGTGCAGAGCTTCCTCCTGATGTCCAACCTAAATCTGCCCTACTCCACTTTGAAACCATTGCCTCTCATCCTATCCCCACAGCCCTTCTGAACAGTCCCTCCCCAGCCTTCCGATAGGTCTCTTTCAGATACTGAAATGCAGCTCTAAGGTCTACTTGGAGCCTTCTCTTCTCCAGGCTGAACAACCCCAGTGCTTCCAGCCTGTCCTTGTAGAAGAGGTGCTCCAGCCCTCTGATCGTTGTGGCCTCCTCTGGACCTGCTCCAGCAGCTCCATGTCTCGCTCTGGTTGGGGGTCCCATATCTGTACACAGCACTGCAGGTGAGGTCTCCCCAGAGCAGAGGGGCACCACTCAGCCTGGCATCACCTGCAGGCTTGCTGGGGGTGCAATCTCACTGCCTATGGCATTGATGAAGATAGTGAAGAGCACTCTGGAGTCTGAGTCACACAAGGCACAGCAGAAACTCCTCACAAGGACTAACTGTGAGGGACTTGCTAAAATCAAACCAAGCAAGGAAGATCTCTCACTCATCTTGATTTTATTTTAGAAACATCCAAAAATAGGGTGGTTTTATTTAACAAAAGCTCTTGGTCACTATACTAATGTGAATCTTCATGTAACAGTGCTCAAGAACATCTTGTAGAAGACACATTCACCCTTGAAAAAGGAGTTTCAAAGCAGTTCAGTTCTTTCCTGCTGGCCCTGTCAGGTGCAGCACTGTTACAGATACCTGTTGCTGGTGTTTCTTTCCCTCCAGACAACTAATTCTTGAGGACCTTCCCCCCCAAAGAGAAACCATGCAAGCTGGAAGTCAGTTACCTAGTTGAAGCTGGTTTGTTGTTTCTAGGAAGATAATAAAGTGTTCCAGAAACACTGTTTTGCTGATATTTCACAGTGGAAAAATAAGAAAGCTAATGGAGCAACCATGAGGAATTTTGCAGCCATTCCTGGAGGTAGTTCAGGCAATGTTGATAAGGTTTTGGTTTCTGTACTTGTTTTGAACTTCAAAGATGTCAGCAAACACTGCTTACACTTTTTGGAGGTTTTGATCTTAAAGCTGTTCACGTTTTGAAAAAACTGAAAGCTCTGACTTTGGACCTAAATGTTTGCATGGAGAGCAGAAAACAGCAGCTGGATACCAAGAGATTATGGAGTTGGTTTAGTGTGGCACTGGAATCATGGAATGGTTTGAGTGGGAAGGGAGCTCTAAAGGTCATCTAGTCCAATGCCCCTGCAGTCAGCAGGGCCATCTGCAGCTACCCCAAACCACCTCACCTGGAATGGTTCCAGGGATGAGGCATCTCCCACCTCTCTGGGCAACCTGGGCCAGGGTCTCACCCCAGAACATGGCAGGGCTCATGACATGAGTTATGCTAAACCAGGTTGTGCTTAGCTGGGGAACGATGAAGTCAGACTGCAACCCAGTGAGCAATGCGATGGAGAATTAAGCTGTGCAGACAGACCAAAATCCTTCCAACAAACGCCCTGCTCAGAACAAAGCTTTCCACCACCAAGCTGCTGCCTGTCACACTGGATCTCCTAAGAGCTGCTCTCTACTCAACACCACAAGCACACTGCACTGTCAGTATCACAGAATGGCCTAGCTTGGAAGGGATCTCAGTGATCATCTACTCCAACCTCCCCACCATGGGCAGGGATGCCTCCTAACTAGACTTGGTTGTTTAATGCCTCATCCAACGTGGCTTGACCACCTCCACTGTCCAAGTGTCTCCTCAAGGTACATCCTCTTTCACAGATCACACAAGAAGCTACACACAGAGCTAAGCCTCTGCTCACAGGCTTTCCTCAGACATGCTGGGATGCTCTGACCAGCTCCTCTCTGTCTGTCTACACCAACCAGCACAGAAAAGCTTGGGTTGTGATGGAAGGAGGAGAACAGGCTTAAGAGACCAGCCACAAAAATGCAAGGCAGCCTTGCAGGGATTCAGAGGCAAGGTACAGAGAGCAGCCTTGGCCAAACAGAGCTGTCCTGTTCTCAAATGGTACAGGAAAGGGAAGCTAAATAAATGTGCCTGTGCTTGAACACAGTCCCCTGAGCAAAGTCTGTGCTCAGTGCTGGCAATAAAACACCAAAGAGTCCATCAGTGTCAGCCTTAAAAGACTCAGCAAGCTCAGCAGAACAAACTGGAGAATCCCAACAGAAATGAGAGGGGCCCTAAGCTCAGAAGTTGCTTTCCCACAGGATGATCCTGGCCCCTCTGCCCTGGACCGGTCAATGCAAATCTGCAGCTGTTCTTTCAGAGGGAGATCCAGCACCTGGTGTCTCTGAAGGGGTCCCCAGGCTCATCTCCCACTTCCAGACATGCAGGATATTGTCATAGAAAGAGCAAGTGGCCACAATGCTCATTTCCCTCGGACTGTCTAAAGCCCTGGCTGCGTCCCCGCTCCGGCCTGGGCGCAGCCCATTGGGTCTCTCAGCTCCTGACTCAGACCCACTGGCTGAGCTGGGGTCTCCCCCTCGGCCAGGACCCCCAGCCAAACCACAGCTCCCCTTTACATCAGCATCCCCAGACACCTTAGGCCCCCTCTCTGCTTGGAGGGGCAAGGCAGGGCTTTCACTCTCCTCATCCAAGATTACATCAAAAGTAGCTGTAGGAGATTCATAAATTATCTTCAGGTTTCGGACTTGCAAATTCAGTCTCTCATCTGCTTCCTCTGATCTTCCCCCAGGCTCCTCTGAATAGTGGCATGGAGCAGCAGCCTCCTGGGTGGCAGTCAAGGAATCCCTTGGACACAGCCTTGACCAGTCAGCCCCATAGGCCAGGGAATTGTGCAGGACATAGGATGAGAGGATGATGCATTCCTCCGTGTTCTCCGCTTGAAAACATAAAAACAATCATCAGAGAACCGTGGAATGGTTTGGGTTGGAAAAGGCCTCTGAGATCACCCAGTTCAACTCTCAGACCACCACCACGGCCACAAAACCGTGGCCCCAAGTTTCTTGAACACCTCCAGGGATGGGGACTCCACCATCCCCCTGGGCAGCCTCTTCCAATCCCTGACCACTCTTGCAGCAAACAAATTTTGCCTCATCTCCAACCTAACCCTCCCCTTGGCACAGTTTCAGGCCATTTCCCCTGCTTCTGTCACCGGAGACTAGGGAAAAGAGACCAACTTCCACCTCACCTCTCTCCAGGGAGCTGTAGAGAGGAATGAGGTCTCCCCTCAGCCTCCTCCACACTAAACACCCCCAGCTCTCTCAGCTGCTCCTCCCCAGCCCTGTACCTCCAGACCCTTCCCCAGCTTTGTTGCCCTTCTCTGAACCTGCTCCAGCACCTCAATGTCTTTGCTACCGTGAGGGCCCCAAAACTGACTCCAGTACTCAAGGTGTGGCCTCCCCAGTGCTGAGTTCAGGGGATCAATCCCTGCCCTACTCCTGCTGGCTGCACAATTGTTGACCCAGGTCAGGCTGCTGGTGGCCTTCTTGGCCACCTGGGCACACCCTGACTCATCTTTAGCCACTGTCAACCAGCACCCCCAGTTCCTTTTTCTCTGCTGGGCAGTTTCCAGCCACTCTGCCCCAAGCCTGGAGTGTTCATGGGGTTGCTGTGACCCAAATGCAGGACCCAGGACTTGGCCTTGCTGAACCTCATGCAAGTGACTTCAGGCCACTGATCCAGCCTGGCCAGGGCCCTAATTGGATCTAACAATGAAACAAGCAGAAATGAGTTGTGAAATGGTTTGCTACAGGCTGCTCAGAGGCTGTTCTAGCATTGGCTCTGTCCTGCAGGACGAGTTCTCTGGTTCTTGCCCTCTTCTCAGCCGTGTTCAGCCTTCCAGGAGGAACAAGGTTCTGCTTCTGACAATTTTTCAGCTACCTCTCATTAGCCTTGATCCTTCCCAGTTCAGTGAGCAGGCAGGAGAAGAGGGTTTAACAATGGGCATGAGCTTGAAGAGCCTCATTACTCAAAACACCCAAAAAGACTCAAGAAAGACAAGGGAGAGCAGGGAGTGATCCCCACTGAGCCACAAGGACAAGAGAGAGCAGGGAGTGATCCCCACTGAGCCACAAAGACAAGAGAGAGCAGGGAGTGATCCCCACTGAGCCACAAGGACAAGAGAGAGCAGGGAGTGATCCCCACTGAGCCACAAGGACAAGAGAGAGCAGGGAGTGATCCCCACTGAGCCACAACACAGCTGGTAGGGTTGCCAGACCAGCCTCTGGCTAGTCACAAACTGCAGATGAGTTCCTCACATCAGCTTTAGCACTGGACTCTGACACCAGCTGGGCATTGAGTTCCTCCCTTCCCTACTCAGCAGAAATGTTATCCACATTCTGCATGGTGTGGATCTGCCCAGGGCTTGGAGAACTCCAGGAAGGCCTCCATTTCCTGTCAGCCTGTCTTTGTGGTGTAAATGCAAACAGCTTCTTCGTGTTCTGGGTTAACCAGGCTGCAGAGCCTTGGAGGAAACAGCCAAGGCACCAGCAGGTCACTAACTCCTGCTGGCAGCAAAGCACCACCTGACATTCAGAAGAACCTCTCTGAACCACCAAGATGAAGACAAACCAATATGATCATATTGCCAGGGAATGTCTTCACAGCAAGACAAACAGACTTTCCTCCAGGAAAGGAATTAAGAGAAGTGACTAATGACAATGCCTCTGCACAGCCCACCAGGCCCACAGGGAGAGCTGAGAGAGTCACCTCCAGTTGGAATAAAAATCTGGTACCAACATCTAGATCCTTCCAGCAAGCTCAGAGCTGGAGCTCCTGCAATTATCCTGGAGGCAGCAGAGCAGCCCAAGAGTCCCACCCAGCACTCACCCATGCTGCTGCGGCAGTCAAGGATTTTGAAGCCACTCTGCATGCAGGCTGCCAACAGCACAAAATCACAGGTTGGGTGCCACTTCAGCCTCCACACTCCTCCTTCAACGTGGGTGTCTGCCAGGGGCTGCTTCATGTTCCTGGTGTCCCACAGCAGCACGTGCTCGTCATAGCTGGAGACACAGCACAAAGAAACAGGCAGAGAGGCTGATGCAGTGTGACAAGGGCAGAGGAAAGGCAGGGAGTGGGGCCTTGCTTTCCCCACAGGTGATGTCTGCAGACACCACACCTGCAGCAGCAGCATGTCTGAAGTACCAGAAGAGGCTGTGGAATCAGTTTGGTTAGAAGAGACCTCTCAGGTCATCGAGTCCAACCATTACCCCAGCACTGCCAGGTCCCCACTAACCCATGGCCCTCAGCACCACATCTACACAGCTCTGAAACCCCTCCAGGGATGGGGACTTCATTACTGCCCTGGGAAGCCTTTTGGGGAGGAAATTGTTTCTAATGTCCAACCTAAACTTCCCCTGGTACAACTTAAGCCCATATCCTCTTGGCTTATTGCTTGTTACTTGGCTCCAGCCTCCCTTCAGGGAGTTGTGGAGAGTCAAAGGTCTCTCCTCAGCCTTCTCTTCTCCAGACTAAACAACCTCAATTCCCTCAAGCTACTCCTCCCCGGCCCTGTTCTCCACACCCTTCCCCAGCTTGGCTGCCTTTTCCTGGACCCACTCCAGCCCCTCAATGTCCTTCTTAGAGTGAGGGGCCCAAACCTGACCCCAATAATTCAAGCAGTGAGAAGGGATTTACCTGCCAGTAGCCAGAAGATTCTCCCGGTGGGGACTGCACTGAATGCTGCACACACCCATAGAGTGTCTGCAAAAGAGCAGAGGGAGCAACAGGGAGCAGAGGGATGAGACAGCAGAGTGGGATTTCAGGAGGGATTCTTCCTTCCTCAATATTTGGGGGTCCACATAAGATGTGGAGACTCCAGGTAAGGTCCACATCAAGGTGTGTTGGGAAGAGACAACCAGGTGAAGTCAAAGTGAACTCAGAGAGGCAGAGAGCATCACCTGCAGAACCCAACAGCCTTTCCAGATCAAAACTTCTCCTCATAGAGCCCCTCAGCACCAGTATTTCCTGGTAGTATTTGTACCACAAACTGGTGCTCAGGGCCTGTGAGAATTCCAGCACAACAGCTCCATTCCCACAGGACTCTACTCCCAGTATTAACACTTCCATAGCAATAATCCCCAGTGGATTTTACAGTTACAGATAAAATTTCACTGGAGAGCTGTGAATATTGGTTTAATCTAAAAGACAGGTTATGACAACAGACAAATGAGCTTTCTTCAAATGAGGCAAGAGTGGAGAAGAAAATGAGACATAATAAGGTAACTAAATTTCATATACAGAGAAATTCCTCAAATAAAAGTGGAATTCAGCATCCTTCTGTTAGAAAGAAGCAAGCAGCACCTTCACAGAATCACAGAATGTTAGGGGCTGGAAGGGACCTCCAGAGATCAAGTCCAACCCCCCTGCCAGAGCAGGGTCACCCAGGGCAGGTCACACAGGAACACATCCAGGCAGGTCTTGAAAGTCTCCAGAGAGGGAGACTCCACAACCTCTCTGGGCAGCCTGCTCCAGGGCTCCAGAACCCTCACACCAGGAAGTTTCTCCTCATGTTGAGGTGGAACTTCTTGGGTTCCAGCTCATACCCATTGTCCCTTGTCCTATCAGTGGGCACCACTGAGCAGAGTCTGGCACCTTCACCTTGACAGCCACCCCTCAGATATTTACAGACATTGATCAGATCCCCTCTCAGCCTTCTATTCTCCAGACTAAACACCCCCAGAGATCTCATCCTTTCCTCACAGGAGAGATGTTCCAATCATCATCCTCACAGCTCTCTGTTGGACTCTCTCCAGCAGGTCTCTCTCTCTCCTGAACTGGGGAGCCCAAAACTGCAGGTATGGTCTCACTGGGGCAGAGCAGAGGGGGAGGAGAAGCTCCCTAGCCCTGCTGGCCACACTTTTCTTGAAGCACCCCAGGATGCCATTGGCTCTCTTGGCCACAAGGGCACACTGCTGTCCCATGCAGAACTTGCTGCCCACCAGCACTCCAAGGTTTTTCTCCATGGAGCTGCTTTGCAGCAGGACAACTTCTGGTCTGTACTGGTGCCTGGAGTTATTCCTCCCCAGATGCAGGACTTTGTCCTTACTGACCCTCATGAGGTGGAAGCAAGCTGCTGGTTTATTATGTTGAAGGACACAAAGAAGAAAGTTTCAACTTCAAATTGTCCTCAGAAAAACATCTAATAGATGCCTCCATTTCCCAGGGGAGGCAGGAACAGGACTCCACTGCCACTGCATGTCTCTGAGTTGCATGGGCTGGGAAAGGGCACAACAGCACCCTGTGTTCACAGGTGAGAGCTGCAGACCTGCCTTGCTTACCTCCTGCTGGTGAAGACTGGAGCCTCTGGACTGCACCTGGTGTCCCAGCCCTTTAGCAGGCTGTCATCTCCTCCTGCACAAAGACAAACCCTGGTCACCCTGAGCACCATCCCACTAGCCAGCACAGGGCACTAAGGCAATGCAAGAGCCTCACAGCAACTGCACAGAAACAAACTAAACTACCCAGAGCTACTAAATATTTACCAGCTGCAGGATCTCACAGGCCATGCTGAAAGAACTGGACAGGCTGGGAGCATTGGGGCTGTTCAGCCTGGGGAAGAGAAGGCTCCAGGGAGACCCTAGAGCTGCATTTCCATCTCTGAAGGGGACCTACAGGCAGGCTGGGGAGGGACTGTTCAGAAGGGCTGTGGGGATAGGATGGGGGGCAGTGGGTTGAAACTGGAGCAGGGCAGAGTTAGGTTGGACATCAGGAGAAAGTTCTGCACAGTGAGGGTGGTGAAATCCTGGGACAGGTTGCCCAGGGATGTGGTAGAGGCCCTGTCCCTGAAGACATTCAAGGTCAAACTTACTGTGGCCCTGTGCAGCCTGCTCTAGTTGGAGGTGTCCCTGCTGCCTGCAGGGGGTTGGACAGGATGACCTTTGAGGGTCCCTCCCAAACCAATGCAGTCTGTGCCTACCAGACAGCATCTGAGGCTCACAGAGGAGCCATTAACAACACCCTCACTGCTGAGCAAAACCAAAAAATGAGAAGAGAAAAAGCCTGGACTGCTCTCTTTTGCATACCACAAGGGATTAACATCTTTTTTACCAACAGCCAAAGTAGAGTTTAAAAGCCACAGCTTCTCCTAACTAACTCCATCCACTCCCCACAATCAAGAAAACTTTACCCACAGCAGAGACCCCAGCTCCTAGAAGGAGGTGTGATGCAAGCAGCCTACTCAACCCTGAAAAACAAAATCCCAAGGAATGCACATCCCTAAAGAAGATGCCCCCTCCTCAACACCCCTGGATGGGATTCCCAGCCCTTACAGACCTGAATACACAATGTCAGTCTCCCAGTAATTAAAAGCAGCAATCCAGGCCTCGAATTTGTGAGCTTCCCACTGGCTCAGGACGTGCACGGAAGGAGCAGATTCATCTATGGAGAAAAGGTTGAGCTTCCCCTCTGAATCACTGCTGATCACTCTCAAGGGACAGCCACTGCAGCACAACACAGAGAAGACATCAGGAATGACTGAACCTTGTGTCCTGAGCAGCTGTTAGAGTCACAAACAGCAGCCAAAGAACAGACAGCATAAGGTAACACCAGGAGTGTCTGATCCACAGAACACTGACAGGAACAGGCTGTGCAGGGAGAAAAGAACATGAAAGCCAGGGAGGGACTTTTGCAAGGCCTTGGAGTGGCAGAACGAGGGACAGTGGCTTTGAGCTAGAAGAGGGGAGACTGAGATGAGGAAGAAATTCTTCCCAGTGAGGGTGGGGAGACACTGGAACAGGTTGCCCAGGGAGGCTATGGCTGCCCTCTCCCTGAAGGTCTTGAGCAACCTGGGCTGGTGGGAGGTGTCCATGCCCATGGCAGGGGGTTGGAACTGGATGAGCTTTAAGATCCCTTCCAACCCAAACCATTCTATGGATCTGTGAGGGAATTCCCATATTTATTCTGTTCTTCCCAGCTCTAGCCCATCCCATCTTAAAATCAGCTACACCAACCATCCCCACTCCCTGATCTCACAGGGGGAGTGCACCCTCATGCTCACATGAGAGGAAGAAAACAATCCTTGGGTCTTCCTTTCTGCTTCATGCAGAACATGCCCTGTCCCATATTTGGTATTACACCTGAAGAGGGATTTTGTTTTCCTCCAAGTCAGGCTGACAAGGGCCTCCCAGAGTCTCTTTCCTCTTCTGGTCTGGAGAGCAGGAGGCTGAGGGGAGACCTCAGAGAAAGGAAGGAGCCACTTTCAAACCAATTCTCTCCCATTTCTCTCTAAGCCATCTTTAAGCTCCCTCCCTGAGCTGCTGTAGCAGTTCTTAAACACACTTCACACACACACTTCAGCCACTCTAAGAGCAGCTGGAGCCAGTAGCTACATCTGCATCCCATTCTGGTCTTTCCCTTTAGCAAAGGCAAGAGAAGATGTGTCCCTGACTCACCTGTTGCCAACTCACCATAGCACAACCTCCCATCTGTTGCTGGTTTAGTCTCTTACACTGGCTGTGCTATGCCTTCCCCTTCCTTTGTTACCCTTGCTCTGGAGAAGGTACAGCTGAGACCAAGAAAGTCTAAAGCTACTTGACAAAAAGCCACCAAAGGTTCATCATTAAGTCCTCAGCCTGTGGCTGAGAGCTGTCACATACACCATGGCCTCCAACACCAGCCCTTATCTCCTGTCCTCACCATTGCTCTCGTCCTGTGGACCAGTCCAAAGACAAGGCCAGACGCTGTGCACCGAGATCGACCCTGAAGCATGGCTCCAACATGCAGCTGTTCTTCTACTGGAAAGAAAAGGAAGGGGTTAAGACTGGGAAGGCAGTTTGCAAGTTTGCACCACCAGCAAGTGTGCAGATGACACCAAGCTGTGTGGTGGTGTTGATATGCCAGAGAGACAGGATGGCATCCAGAAGCTGGCATCCATGGACAGGCTGGAGAGGTGGTGCCCAGGTGAACCTCATGAGGTTCAACAAAAGCAATTCAGGGTTCTGTACCTGGGCTGGAACAATCCTCACTGGCAATACAGTGAGGGAGGTGATAGAAAGCAGCCCTCAGGAAAAGGACTTGGGGGTGCTGGTGGGTGAGAAGCTGGACAGGAGCAGGCAGTGTGAGCTTGCAGCACAGAAGGCAAATCACATCCTGGGCTGCATCCAAAGCAGCATTGCCAGTGACCCAGAGAGGTGATTCTGCCACTTTGCTCTGCTCTGGGGAGACCTCACCTGGAGTGCTGTGTACAGGTCTGGAGCCCTCAATATAGGAAGGACATGGACCTGATGGAGAGTGTCCAGAGGAGGGCCACAAAAATGCTCAGGGGGTTGGAGCAGCTCTGCCATGAGGACAGGCTGAGGGAGCTGGGGGTGTTCAGCCTGGAGGGGAGAAGGCTCTGGGGAGACCTATTAGCAGCCATTCTATGATTCTGTGCCAGCAGCTACTAACACCACCAGTACTGCTTACACCCACAGCAGGTGTTCTCCAGGCTGATGAGCATATCAGGGTCCCACACCATGGAAGAGATGAAACATCCCACAGAAACCTACAGTCACTTGGCACCAGCTGAAGGACAAACATTCACACACAGGATCCCCTCTCTTCTGGTACTTATCTCCCACCACATCATCCTTAGACTTGGCTTCCTCTCAGTGAGAAAAGTGCAGGAGAAGGGATGATGTAGCTGTTGAAGTCCCTTCCACTTTCTGCACTGTGAGAATGGTTCTCTTGATTACTCCCTCTTCTCACCAACCAAGAGAAGCCCCTCTCCAAAATTCTTCCCTGTTTTTAACCACTTTGCACCTTCTGCTGTGTTTATCCAGTGCACCCATAGCTATTCTTACGTGCCAGTTTCTAGGGTTTCCACACTTGCCCCTCACACCTCTCACTTCCCACACTCTGCAGGTGGGTAGAGCCCAGACAAATAACAAATTTGGTGCCATAACAAACTTGTGGGATTTAAGAGAAATATTATCAGAACCACAGAATGCATTGGGTTGGAAGGGATCCTCAAAGCTCAACTTGTCCAATTCCCCTGCAGTCAGCAGGGACATCTCCAACTAAGTCAGGCTGCCCAGACCAAAAGAAGTATTTAAATGACAAAATAAGTATTTAAAAAGCTAAGCACACTGCAGAAAACATGGAAATGAGTTCCTACTGCTTTCCTACGTGTCTCTGAACGCTGCTGTCTTAAATCTGGGCTAAAGACAGCTTCAAGCAGCAGTGGGTGTCACAGCCACCTACCTCACTTCCAGTCAGGTGGCAAAACTCCACAGCACCTGTCGAGTTTGCAATGCCAACCATGGGATGTTCTGCAACAGGAATGTGGCACCTAAAAAAATCAAGTTAAACAGATCCTGAATGTCTTATCTTTCTTCTGATTAAGGAGGAGAGCCAAGTCATAACTTCTACTGCAAGACACACAAGGCACTTGACCAGAAAAAAATCTTATGAAGAAAATCTAAGGCTCCTCAAGTAGCCACAAACCTACATGGAGGGGACTATATATAGGGGGCAGCTACTGTATGTTATTAAATAAATGAGGTCCACAGTCATGGACCTACTACTCCTAAATAACCAGGAGACCATAGGAGAAATGAGCACAGCCTTCATGCACTGGGGAATATAGACACAGCAGGGGACTACTGCATCCAGTTCTGGTGCCCTCAGCACAAGGAGGACATGGAACTGCTGGGGGCCATGAAGATGATCAGAGGCTGGAGAACCTCCCCTGTGGGGACAAAGTGGGAGAGCTGGGGTTGTTCAACCTCCAGGGAGACCTTAGAGCAACCTTCCAGTACCTGAAGGGGCTACAGGAGAGGGACTTCTGACAAGGGCTGGGAGTGCCAGGACAAGGGACAATAGCTTTGAGATGAAAGAGAGGAGGTTGAGACTGGAGATGAGGAAGGAATTCTTGGCAGTGAGGGTGGGGAGACACTGGAACAGGTTGCCCAGGGAGGTTGTGGCTGCCCTCTCCCTGGAGGTGGTCAGGCCTTGAGCAGCCTGGGCTGGTGGGAGATGTCCCTGCCCATGGCAGGGGGATTTGAACTGGATGACCTTTAAGGTCCCCTCCAGCCCAAACTATTCTGTGATCTCCCTCCAAGAAGCCAGACACACACAGTTAGTATCACTCTTGCTGCTACACCAACAGCCAACAACGACCCCCAGAACAGCAGAGCAGGCTTCTGTGGGCTCCAAACCTCCCGAGCCCAGCATTACCATTTGATGTCCAGGATGGCAGCAGTGTCAATCCTCTGGATTTCAGTCAGTGGGATGTAAGGCTGCTCCTCGTTGTAGTGATAGAGGTAGAGGCGCCCAGTCCGGTCACAGGCACCACTGCTTCCTCGGGAGTCACTCTACAGCAAAAACGGGAAAGAAAAGAGGAGGGTTAGCAACATTTCTACCTCCCTACACCCCTCCCCACCAGAGATCTTGCCTGCAGCAGCCGGCAGCAGCACAGCAGGGAACAGTCAAGTCCCTCCCTCGAGGGATTAAAGCTGCCACAGACCCCTCAGAGCCAGCCAGGCTCACCCGCAGGGTCCACCCAGCCCCACACGCTGCGTCCACCTCAAGGCAACCCCAAGGCACAAGGCGCAGCCCCACTGCCAGGGCCGGCCCCGGGGCTGAGGCAGCCTGCGAAGGGCGGGAAAGCACCCCCGGGGCCGGCCAGGGTGGCCGAGGGCACTCCCGGCCCGGCTGAGACAGCCCCCAAGGACAAGAAACCACCCCCGGGTCTGGCCGAGGGCACTCCTGGCCCGGCTGAGACAGCCCCCAAGGACAAGAAACCACCCCCGGGTCTAGACGAGGTGGCCGAGGGCACTCCTGGCCCGGCTGAGGCGGCCCCCGAAGGACGAGAAAGCCTCGCCAAGCCCGGCCGTTGCGAAAGCGAGCCCCAGTGCGGTGCCGGACAGGCAGGCTCACCNCCGGCGGCTCCGCTGCCACTGTTGCCCCCGCCCGGGCCGCACAGCAGGACCCAGCTGAGGAGGAGCTGCCCGGTGGCCCTGGCCGGGCTTGTGGGCAGCAGAGGTTCGGCGCCGTGCCGAGCTGCATCCTTAACCCGCCCTCGGGCGAGGGATCCTGCTATGAACTCGCTCTGTTTAATCGCAGCCAAACAGCACCCGTCGCACGCTACGGAAAGGAGCCTGCAGCTCAGACCTCGGATAGGTGCCAGGGTGCTGCTCCTTAGAGAGAAACCAGCATCGGTGTTCCTGTGGCATATGCCCTCTGCCACTTCTAAAGACATTCCTCAGATCCTTGTAACTCCTCTATTTTCCAGAGCAGAGACGTCTGAGGAGCAAAGGTTGAGAGCTCTGGGGCTGTTGAGCCTGGAGAAGAGCACCCGAAAGGGGATCTGATCAATGCTCAGCAACAGCTAAAGGGTGGGGGGCAAGAGGCTGAGGCCAGACTCCTCACAGTGGTAGAGACAGGACAAGGGGCACTGGGCACAAACTGGAACCCAGGAGGTTGCATCTGAGCAGAAGGAGAAAGTTGTTTGGTGTGAGGGTGCTGGAGGCATGGAGCAGGCTGCCCAGAGAGGTTGTGGAGTCTCCTTGTGTGGAGAGCTTCCAGCCCCCCTTGGGCATTGTGCTCCTGGGCAAGCTGCTGTGGGTGCCCTGCTTTAGCAGGGGCTTGGACTGGATGAGCTCCAGAGGTCCCTTCCAACCCTCACCATTCTGTGACACACATAGCTGTGCCTTTGCAGAAGCTGTTCCAGACCACGGAGGGATCCTGTTTCCTGCCCTGAGCCTTCCCCCTTTCCGAGATGGAGGGTGAGATCTGCAGGCTCAGGATGCAGCTCACAGCCAGCTGATGCCATGATGCTGGTCTCTACTGTCCTTTCCTTGAGCCTTCTTTGCTTGTTTCCCAAGCAAAAATTTCTGCAGGACTGTTTCACAACCCAAAGGACTCATTGCTTAGTGAAAATAGTCAGCCAAGGGCTCATCTTTTGATGTCTTCCCATAAGCTAACACCACATTTATTGTCTGTCTCATAAGAACCTCCTGCAATTCTTCACTCAGCCTTTATTATATCATTATTATTGTTAAAATGAATTATGTCACCAGTGGATGTCATCACCTTCCTGCTTCATTACTTTTCCTCAATTATCTTTCACTATATTTGGCATCCAGCTGTTGACTTCCCTCCACCAGCAAACCCTTTAACTCTTCCTTTCCTGTCTTTGAAACAGTTGTTTGTCCACATGGTGACAATCCCTCTTTTCCCTTTTTTTTTATTACATGCCTTGAGCAAAATCACGATGGAGTCAGGTTGGAGTGCCAAATGGACTGTGCCAATCAAATCCCCTTGATCCCCTGCTTGGTGATGCCATTAAAACAATTTCAATAAAGATCTGAAGCACAGCTCCCCAGAACTCTTCAGCTCCCCAGAACTCTAACTCCCCATTCTCTACAACTCCCTGAAAGGAGGTTATAGCCAGGTGGGGGTTGGTCTCTTCTCCCAGGTACCCAGTGACAGAAGGAGGGGACACAGTCTCAAGCTGTGCCAGGGGAGGTTTGGGCTGGATGTTAGGAAGAAACTCTTCCCAGAAAGAGAGATTGGCCGTTGGGATGTGCTGCCCAGGGAGGTGATGGAGTCACCATCCCTGAAAGTGTTTAAAACCAGACTGGGTGAGGCACTTGGTGCCATGGTTTAGTTGATGAGATGGTGTTGGTGATAGGTTGGGCTTGATGATCTCAAAGGTCTTTTCCAGTGTGGTTGATTCTATGTATCTAACCCTGTACTGACTCCTCTACAACATTCAGCCATTGGTGCTCCATCAAAGCACTTCAGAAGTTGCTAAGTGCAAGTGTTATGTTGACATGGCTGCAGATGCCACATGAAACTCACTTTAGGAGCTGCTCTCACATTTGTGGTGGGTACCAAGGGAGAGGTTATCATACTAGCTGGTAGCTCAGCTTATTATTCATCTTTGAGCTCCCTTGGAGCCCATGGGTGGCACTATCTGGTCCTGGCAACCTGGTACTGCTCATTTCAGCTCAACTTGACTCTCCTAAAAGCTCTCCTGCTCTCAACAGACTCCCTGTTGAGGTCTCCATCTGGAAGCATTCCTGCCTGAGCTCCCCCAGCTCTCTCACATCCCACTCATGTGCAAAGAATCCACTTGGGTTTTCTCCTGCTGGGACTTCATCTTCAGGTCAGATCTTCCCTTTACTGTGCAACATACAGATTCATAGAATGGTTTGGGCTGGAAGGGTCCTCAGTGCTCATGAACCCCCTGCCATGGGCAGGGACACCTCCCACCAGCCCAGCTTGCTCAAGGCCTCATCCAGCCTGGCCTCAAACACCTCCAGGGAGGGGACAGTCACAACCTCCCTGGGCAACCTGTTCCAGTTTCTCCACCCTCACTCTCAAGAATTTCTTCCTCATCTCCACTCTCAAGCTCCCCTCTCCCAGCTCAAAGCCATTGTCCCTCACCCTGGCACTCCCAGCCCTTGTCACAAGTCCCTCCCCAGCTCTCCTGGAGCCCCTTAACATACTGGAAGGTTGCTCTAAGGTCTCCCTGGAGCCTTCTCTTCTCCAGGCTCAACAGCCCCAACTCTCCCAGCCTGTCCCCACAGGGGAGGTTCTGCAGCCCTCTGATCATCTTTGTAGCCTCCTCTGGACCTGCTCCAACAGTTCCATGTCCTTTTAGTGCTGGGGGTCCCAGAACTGGACATCCATTGACTGGAAGTCTCCCTGCTCCTTGTGCTTTCTGAACTGTGCAGGTTTTATGACTCAAATGTTCTTCATATTCCATTTTCCTTTGCATTATTTTGGGGTTAGGTTTTTTGTTTCCACATTTCTCCTGCCAAACTTTATTCTTTCTATTTTCTAGATTTGGACACAAAGTGTTTCTGAAGGATCTCTTCTTTCTCTGTGAGCATCCCCCATGCTGCTGTTTAATGACACCAACCTGCTTTTGTCCTCTGTTCTGATGGGGCCAGCAGCATATTTACCACCCAGTGTCTTGTCTTAAACTGTCTCCATGCTACCTCCAAGCATCTGAGTCTTTTCACTCTCCTTTTAAAATGAAACTGGAAAAGGTAAAAAGGAACAAAGAAACATGAAGATTTTCAAGTACAACCCTTAGAGGCTCCACTACCCAAAGGTGAATGCTGAGCCCTGCATTGCAGGCCAGATTTGGTGTTCCTTTTTGATGGCTTTATCAGTCTGAACTGACTTTTGGATGTTTGGGATTGGTGCCACCACTCTGCTTTGACATGAAGGAGAGTACCTGGAGTGAAAGCATCATGGTGTGTTTGCATGGTGTGTGCACCCCTCCTACAGCCACCATCAGGAACACTGTAGATTGCTGGCATGAGCTGAATTTGCCACCTGTGTGGATTTGTCATCTTGCTGTGACAAGAACCTTTCTCCAGAGTCTCCCAAAGCATCTGGAAGCCCATGAGGTCCTCCTGGAACTTGCTAACACCAGATGTTCACCCACTCCCAGTGGCTCAAGATGAAGCAGTGTGAGCCACCAGCAGGAACTCTTTCAGGCCAGCTGTCCCAACCAGCTGCACAAGGACATGTGTGCTCAGGACATGGCACTGAGCTGAACAGCCAAACTGCCTCCCCAAACCACAAGAAGCAGCAGACCCTCAAGCAGCTTGCCAGGCTTCACAGCCTAGAGATGGCTGTAAAAGGAGGTGTGGAGGTGCAGAACTCTCTGGTCCTAACCCACTGCTCTCATTCTCTCTCCCTACACTTCATAGCCCAGCAAGCATGACTGTATTTCTCCCCAGAAGTCCTCTGCAGCTCCTCTTCCAAACAGATGTTTCTATCTAGGAAACCTTACTCATGAGGCCTTGTTTTGGTGCCAGGTAATTCAGGGGTGTGTACAAATGAAGAGCACTTTGTGCTTCAGAGAACCAAGACAAGAGGTACAGGAAACAGGTGAAGAGTATCTCCATGAGGATAGAGAAGTTGGCTCCCTGGAAGCATCTTAGATGGAGAGTATCTCCATGAGGACAGAAGTGTTGTCTGGTTGACCAGTACTGCACAGGCCTGCTCCAGGAACATGGCTTTGTACTCTAATCCTTGCCCATGTGAGAGTATCCATGTTAGCTTTAAGGGGGGAAAGGAGGCTACTTCTGAGAGCTGCATCCTCTGAAGGGCCATGCAGGTTCTATGAAGCAGAGCTGCCATGGTCAGCTGTAGCTGGTTCCTTCCAGACACACCTTACACAAAGGGAAGACCTCCAAATTACAACAGTTCTGGCAGACCTTGGCTCACCCAACTCCCCACAGCAATGAGCAGGAACTGTTCTGCAGGTGGGGACATGTCTGCTGCAGTCCCTGCAGCCACTTCCCTCCTCTGGCAGGACAGCCTGGACTCAAAAGCTACAGAGTGCAGGCAGAACCTCTGCAGTCTCACCAAGCCCCCTCAGGATGTCACTTCTCATTGGGCTGATGGTCTAAACAGGGCTACAATTAGTGATTATCTTCCCTCCCTGTCTGCTTCACCCCTTACTCCCATCTCTTCCCCGGGATCAGGATTGCCCTAAGCATCTAGTTCTGGAGACTCCTGACCTCAAGCCTCACCTTTCTGCTGCTCAAGAGGGATCTCCCTGTTGCCCCATGCAGTCTTTGTCCTCAGTCCTCACTGCAGCAACAAGACACTGAGGGTTTTCCCTGCTCAGAGCTGCAGAAGTGTTTAACCACTGCACTTCAGACTGGTGAACACTGGGGGTAAAAGAAGGGAAAACAGGGATTGAAAAAGGTGAGCAAAGAGCCAATATTTCTGCCCTTTTCACTGGACTACCTCAAATAACAAAAAAAGAAATCCTTGTGTCCTGTTTTCTGTTCATCCAAACCAGTTCATTGACTGTTTCCTTAAAAAAAACCACCACTTTCGGGAAAAGAATTGATTAGGTTGTGCTCAACTCCTTCCTATTTCAGAACATTTTAGGCAGCCTAAAAAGAAAAGTTTCAGTGTGGCCATGAGTTATGAGGTGCAGCTTGCCAGTGTGCCCACCACATGCATTTCCAGCAGGGAGCTTCACAAATTCTTTGTTAATTCCTAAGATGCTTCAAGCCAAAAACCTCTCCCAAACAGTAATTACTAAGAACTTCCTGTGCAGATATTAGAAACAGAAAACTGGAAGTCCCCAGCAGCTCAACTTTCTAACAAACTGAATGCAGACAAGCCCAACACTGCAACCTGAAGTAGCAAAGGGATGGAAAAAATTAAATTCTCAAGGGTTTGTACTTAAAAAATATAATTAAATACTTATTTCAGTGAAAGACTCCAAGAAAGGCTCTGCATTGAGCACTGTGAAGTAAGGCTACCACCTGGCACTGAAATGATCCATTCAGGTCCTCAGGAAACACCACTGGTATTCCTGACACTGGTAAAGTAAGAAGGGAAAAAGCAAAAGCATTCAGACTATGCACAACAATGGCTGAAAATAAACCCAGGGATGTGCTCTGCAAGTCAAATCCTCTCCCTGGAGTATTTTTACTCATGACCATATGAAAAAAAACCCAAAAAAACCCAAAATGATGCTTAGATTGATGACATCTCATAAAAAAAATGAACAACTACCTCAAAATGCCAAAAGTTAGCTCATTTAAACAGCTGCACATTGGCTGTTTATGGAGAAGCCATCAGGGCAACCACATCCACACATCTGACTACCTCAGCTCCCCTGCAACTACTTTACACACCAAGTTTCACCACAAGAAAGCCAATTCAGCTCTAAAAACACTGATTGTGTAAAGCATGGACTCCCAACAGGCCCTCTCTGAATGCAGCACAGACCCCAGATGGTCCCTACACTGTGCTCCAGTTTCTGCTGCACTGCTTCCTGCTGAGCATTTCCAACAGCCTCTGCTGCACTGCTTCCTGCTGAGCATTTCCAAGTTTCTGCTGCACTGCTTCCTGCTGAGCATTTCCAACAGCCTCTGCTGCACTGCTTCCTGCTGAGCATTTCCAACAGTTTCTGCTGCACTGCTTCCCGTTGAGCATTTCCACCAGTTTCTGCTGCACTGCTTCCCGTTGAGCATTTCCACCAGTTTCTGCTGCACTGCTTCCTACTAAGCCTTTCCAACAGTTTCTGCTGCACTGCTTCCTACTGAGCATTTCCAACCCCCAGTGTGTCTGTCCTGTGAAAGCAGCTGGAAGGGAACAGAAGTAGACAAGGATTCATTCCAACCTTTACTTTGTTTGCCCTTTTTTTTTTGTGTGTGTGTGTGTAACTTTTTTTTTTCTTAAATAAAACTTCCATGCAGAGTTCTCCAGACTAACTGCTGAGGCCAGAGCCTGCCTTCTGGCCCTGGCACTGCCATAGACACTTCTAGCCACACAGGAGGAAAAGCTTTTGCTACATGATTCTTGGTTTGTTTTTTTTTTGTTTGTTTGTTTTAAACTTTTTAAGCCACCAACATATTCTCATCTGAACATTACAGTTAATGAGTCCTAGCAAGAATTTCTAACAAAAAAGAAACAAAACCAAAAAAACAACCCCAAAACTGTACATGAGTTTACAAAGATATTAACATATAAATAAGGAGAAGCTTCCTGCCCGGAGCCTCCACAGTAGTCTTTTTGCTTGAGAATATAATACTGGAAGGGTAGACCCAAGCCCCTTTCCACAGCACCAGTCAAAGCCTTTCTGCTCAAGCATCACAGGGTTTTGTTTTTATCTTCAGTGCCTCTGGCTTCAATAAGCAGTCTGTCATTACTGTGCAAAAGCAAGAGTCCAAATGCCTTTGAGAAGGAATCCTGCTGCTGAGAGGCCCTGTGCCACCAGGTCATCGCTCTGGGCCCAGCTCTTGCTGGAAGGTTCGTTTCTTCTCCCGACAGTGCTTCTTGTGAGCAGGCCAATCCTTCTGCTGGCACTGCGACCCGCAGTACCTGGCCACCTGGCAGCGCCCACAGATGTTGAACTCACGGAGCTGGGAAGAACACAAGACACTGTCAGTGAGCCTGGGAAGGGCCCAGCAGCAGCCCTGAGGCACCTCCCGGGTGGGATCATCATCATCAGGCCTTCTGCACCCACCACAAATAACAACATCTTGCCTGGGGGGTGGTTGGGGCCCCATCCCTGGAGATATTAAAAGTGAAGCTCAGCAGGGCTCTGGGCAACCTGATCTAGTTGAGGATGCCCCTGCTGCTGACTGCAGAGGGGTTGGACTGGAGGACCCTCAGGGGTCTCTTCCAGGCCACTCTATGATTCTATGATATGGAGCAGGTCCAGTGGAAGGCACAAAGATGATCAGAGGGCTGAAGAACCTCCCCTGTGGGGACAGGCTGGGAGAGTTGAAGCCTGGAGAAGGCTCCAGGGAGACCTCAGAGGAGCCTTCTAGTACCTGAAGGGGCTCCAGGAGAGCTGGGGAGGGACTTTTGACAAGGGCTGGGAGTGCCAGGACAAGGGACAATGGCTTTGAGCTGGGAGAGGGAGATTGAGACTGGAGATGAGGAAGAAATTCTTTCCAGTGACAGTGGTGAGACACTGGAACAGGCTGCCCAAGAAGGATGTGGCTGTCCCCTCCCTGGAGGTGTTCAAGGCCAGGTTGGATGAGGCCTTGAGCAACCTGGGCTGGTGGGAGGTGTCCCTGCCCATGGCAGGCTGGAACTGGATGATCTCTAAGGTCTCTTCCAACCCAAACCATTCTGTGATGCTATGAATCTGTCTGACAAGGAAGCACAGCCTTTGGACATCTCATTCTCTGACTATGTTGTTTTGTTTCATCTACCCACAGTGAAGAACCAGAGCTGCTCTCCTCCCAGCTCTCCCCTCAACAAAGGCCACTCAAGGTCACCCTTGCCTCAGGACAGGTTAACCTATCTGTGGTGAGTTGAAAATCCCCCCCAACATTAAATTTTGGATTCCACTACCCTCAAAACCTCTTACAATGGTTTCTCCTGTCTCACACAGCTGCTTCCTCATTCCAGCTCAGGGTCCCCAGAGGAATGCTTCCACCTTTTTGTACACTCTGCAAATGTCACTCCTTCCTGTGAAGCCCAAGGTCACTCACTGCTCCAGCTCAAAGCCACATTCTCTCAGAAAATGATCAGAGAGTCTGAAGATTGCTGCCAAAGGCAACCTGAGCTACAAAGGCTTGCTCTGAGTGTCTGTGTGGCACATGTAAAGATTTACAGGGCAAGGACAAACCCCCAGTGCCCAGGGTAGCCTGAGGCACTGCCTGCTCCCTGGCAGCTCTTGGGGACATACCTGCTTCTCAATCATTGTGCAGGGGGGGTAGTGACATTCATAGTAAGTGCAGGAGTTCTCCTCCTCCTCCACCACATCCCCGTTGGCGTTGTAGTAGCGCGTTACATTCAGGACAGGAAACTGCTCCTCGATGGGGTCTGTGGGCAGCTGCTGGATTGCCAGCCAGTACAGGCTCTGTTCCCTGGGAGAAACAAGGACAAACTGGGTCCAGAAACTCACAGCAAGCATGCAGGGACATTCATTCCAGATCAATTCATAAGGCAAGTAAGGTAAACGTTGCATTTAGCCTGTTAAGTCTCAGGCTACTCCTTACATGTTTGATACACCCTAAGGTTAGTTTAGCCTGAAGACAAACAAATATTAGAATTACCTATCCAAAAACATTTGCATCCACTACAATGTCTGTACAAATGGCCTGAGACCTGGTTCTGGAACACCCAGGATCATCTAGAGCACGAGAGGATATTTAGACTGGAGATTAGGAAGGAACTCTTGACAGTGAGGGTGGGGAGACACTGGCACAGGTTGCTCAGGGAGGCTGTGGCTGTCCCCTCCCTGGAGGTGTTCAAGGCCAGGCTGGATGAGGCCTTGAGCAGCCTGGGCTGGTGGGAGGTGTCCCTGCCCATGGCAGGCTGGAACTCAAGGTCCCTTCCAACTCAAACCTTTCAATCAGTCTCTGGCATTCACTGCACCTTCTCAAAAGCTCTGGCATCAATAAGCTCTGGACACCCCTGCCTTGTGGGTGCTGCATGTGTTTCAAGAGAAGTGTCCTGTGGGATGTTCAGTCTGAGTCTCCACCAAAAGTGACCATGCCTGTGTCACAGCCTAGATTAACCAAATCCAGCCTGACTCAGAGTCTGATGTGCTCTGAGTGACACCAGTGCAACACAGCATGGAGGAGGGCCCCACAAGGGATGCATGCTGATCCCAGGAACTCAGGTGGGTTTCAATGCAAGCACTTAGCAGCTGCTGGCTTCCAGGCCTTGTGTCAGAATTTCAGTGCCTGATGACAGTCACAAGCCAGTAAAACCTGCAGACTTAACAGCCTGCCCAGATGGCACCAGGAACTGGAAGGGAACAGAAGATTCTTGTTCCACAGCAGTGATATCAACACCAGCAGGCCCCCTACATAACACTGCTGGGGGGTTGGATGGTCCCTTCACAGCTCACACCAGCAGTGAGCTTTAACTCTGCCCCCCAGGAGAGGAAGCCAAGGTGTGTAGTGCAGGTGACATCAAAAAAGGTTCTGCCAAGATGAGACCTGCCAGTAGTGCTCAGGTGGCCAAGAAAGCCACCAGCATCCTGGCCTGGATCAGCAATGGTGTGACCAGCAGGACCAGGGCAGTGATCATGTCCCTGTGCTGAGCACTGGTGAGGCCACACCTTGTGTACTGGGTTCAGTTTTGAGGGCCTCACTCCAAGGACACTGAGGACTGGAACAGGTCCAGAGAAGGGCAATAAAGCTGGGTAAGGGTCTGGAGAAAAGGGAAGGGGAAGAGCAGCTGAGGGTCCTGGGGTTGATAAGTTTGGAGAAAAGGAGGCTGAAGGGAGACCTCATTGCTCTCTACAACTCCCTGAAAGGAGGCTGGAGTCAGGTGGGGGCTGGTCTCTTCTACCTAGTAACAAGTGACAGGATGAGAGGAAATGGCCTCAAGTCAGACCAGGGGAGGTTTAGGTTGGGTATTATTCACTGAAAGGGTTCTCAAAGACTGGAAGAGGCTCCCCAGAGAGGTGGCTGAATCCCCATCCCTGGAGGTGTTTTTCCAAGGGGCAGAGATGTGGTGCTGAGGGCCATGGTTTAGCACCAGCATTGGCAGTGTTACAGAACAGCTGGACCGGGTGGTCACAAGAATCTTTTCCAACCAAAACAATTCCAGAATTCTAAGCACCACTCAAGGAAGGAGACAATCCTATTGTCCATTTTTTGATGCTCTCCCCTGCCAAACCTTGCCATACCTTTGTTTGCTAGAGATTTCTTCAGCTTTGGGTTTCCACCCCCAAGGAACCAGGCGCAGATTGTCCAGGCGGTTGTCCACCGTCACCGAGTTCAGATGCACCACCTGAAATCCAGGAGCAATCCCTCCCCGGTGCCTCTCCCTGCAGGAGACAAAACCAACTGGAAGGTGAGCAATGAGCAAGACTCCAAAGCCAAGAACTCCCCTAATTCCACAAGGCTGGATGTATCCCAGACTGCTGCACACAGCTGAGACTGAAACAGCCACAGGAAAACCTGGCTGCCAACAGCCTACAGTGGCTGCTGCAGCTTTACCAGCTCCCAGGGGGAAGAGCCTTGTTCCAGGAGGTTGTTTCCATTCTAAATGAGTTGAATCAAAAGGCAATCAAGGTCTGTTCAAGCTATAGGCACACTGCAAAGTTCCAGTTCCTGCAAGGGCACCTAAGCAGTGCTGTGTCCCACAGGGCAGAGCTGCTTGACTGAACAGGAAATTCTGTCAGACACCTTTCTGCCAGCTGGGCTCTGGTGTGAAGTCAGAGTTCATGGAGAAATATCTCTTCACAAGCCACAGGTTTCACCAAGTATGCAAATGCTTATTAGACTCTAATGACACAAAGCCTGCCATGGCTCCATGATTGACCAAGAGACATCTGAAACTTGCTGAAAAACAACACAGGACTATTGGCAAGGAGGCTGGGTGCACATTAAGTCTTACTGAAAGTCTTCTCTATTGCCTTCCAGTAGCTTCCACTTCCCATTCCACCTTCTTTTCATCTCTCCTTGCTCTGTTTTATGAAGTAACAAGTTCATAGATTCATAGAATGATTTGGGTTGGAAGGGACCTTAAACATCATCCAGTTCCAACCCCCTGCCATGGGCAGGGACACCTCCCACCAGCCCAGCTTGATCAAGGCCTCATCCAACCTGGCCTTGAACACCTCCAGAAAGAGGGCAGCCACAAGAACCAAGAGCAAACTGTGCAGGGGGAGAGGGAGGAAAGAAGCCTAAGATCAAGTTAAGAAACCTTTCAGAGATGGGTTAGACAGTGATACTTTTAAGGAAGGTTGGAGCTGGGGAGAGAGGACTGTTCATGACACCAGGAAAAGACAGCAGAGTGGCAATGCCTGCCAAGCTTAGATCTGCACCCACCACCCCCATCAGCAAACACTGACAAACCCCACAACCCATGAGCCCCTCTGCCTCACTCTGGACAAACCCACCCTTGTCTACATCACTCTCAGCTCCTATTCCCTCAAGTGACAAAGGACATAGCAGGAAGTGGAAACTGGGCCTTGCTGATGACTGCTGAGAGTCAACACAATCCCCCCTGACCAGTCCTGGCATGCTCAGGGGGGGACCCTTTTCTCCAAAGACAAGGCAGCAACCTCTGACTGCACAAGCATGCACCACTCCTTTCCCTAGATCTACACTGTGAAGTGGGAAGCATGGACCATCTCCAGAAGCTAATGAGGAATGTGCAGTGAAGGACAGGCTCCTGGAAGAACCTGCCTGCTCCCCTGCAGAAGGGCACAGAGAAGCAGCAGCCTCACTAAACACAGAATGGTTTGGGTTGGAAGGGATCTAAAGATCATCTAATCCAACCCCCTATCACAGGGCAGGGATATCTTCCACTAGCTCAGGCTGCTCAGATTCCCATCCAACCTGACCTGGAATTGTTCCAGGACAGGGCATCCACAACTTCTCTGGGCAGCCTGCTGCACCCTCCCAGTGAGGAATGCAGCCAGCTCTCCTGCAGCTGCAGCTTCTACCTCTCCCAGCACACAGGAGCTCCTACAAGATGCCAGGCAAAACATGTAACCCAACACTTCCCAGAGGATTCCCTGGACACTGGCATTTTCATTTTTCAGCAGCTACCTTGAGGAGAAGGGCTCCTAATAGAACTGCTGAGCATACACAGCAGCAATCCCAGGCCACAGGAGCCACAACTGAGTAGGTTTTAGGCAGAAGGAAGAAATCAGCTCTTGGATGTCTTTTTGAACATGCAGGTAGTGATACTTATGGCTAATCTGCTGAGGCTGCAGCCATGTTCCCAAGGAACATCACTGCACCCATCCAAAACACAGCAAGCTGGGACTTCCGTCCAGGGAACAGGGCAAGGAGAAGGTGACAGACTTACTTTGCAGGTGCCTAGCCAGAAATATTCAAACCCTGCTTTGAAGGAGCTGACAGCCCACCCTGAAAACACAGGAAGCACAAACAAGGCTGCAGGCAGGTCTTCATTTAATAATATCACAGAACCCCAGCTGGGTGGGATTGGAAGGGACCTCTGGAGCTCATCCAGTCCAACCCCCTGCTAAAACAGGGCACCCACAGCAGCTTGCCCAGGAGCACAATGCCCAGGGGGGTTGGAAACTCTCCAGAGAGTTGGCCAAGCTCTCAGGCCAGCCTGCTCCAGGGCTCCAGCAGCCTCCCAGCTGCAGCCAGCCTGGGCGTTTCCCTGATCTGGTTCCCATTTAGTGCCACAGTTCACCTTCTGCAGAGATCAGCAGGGATGGACTTTGGGGGAAGAGCAGAAGAAGCTACTGAAGCTGCAGCAGCTTCCAGCTGCTACCAGCTTCCTGTTCCAAGAGAACAAAGATAGCTGCTAAGTACATTTAATAACAATCCCAAATCTGCTTCACTTGCAATAGCACCCAAGAGGTGCCCACTCACTTCAGCCTGACCCAGAAGCACACAATCCAGCAGGTTCTTTTTCAGAGTGAGATGATTTTTTTCAGGCTATGTCTTCAGGGCTGGAGCACCACTCCTAAGGAGACAGACTGAGAGAGTTGGGGCTGTTCAGTCTGGGGAAGAGAAGGCTCCAAGGAGACCTTCTTGTGGCCTTCCAGTATCTGAAGGGAGCTACAAGAAAGCTGGGGAGGGACTTTTGAGGGTGTCAGGGAGTCACAGAACTGGGGGGAATGGAGCAAAACTAGAAATGGGGAGATTCGGATTGGATGTCAGGAAGAAGTTGTTCCCCATGAGGGTGGTGAGAGACTGGCACAGGTTGCCCAGGGAGGTGGTGGAAGCCTCATCCCTGGAGGTTTTTGCAGCCAGGCTGGATGTAGCTGTGAGCAACCTGCTGTGGTGTGAGGTGTCCCTGCCCATGGCAGGGGGGTTGGAACTGGCTGAGCCTTGAGGTCCCTTCATATCCTGACAATTCTGTGGTTCTGTGACCTGCCAGTACAGTACATGGGTGGTTGGTTTTCAAAGCAGTCCCCAGTGCAGACAAGTGCCAAGTGGTCTGTTCAGGAGGAGCAGTTGTTCCACAGCACCTGTAGCCAAGACTCTCTGAAGGCAGTTGGAGGCTCAGTCACAAAGATCTACTGACCTGTCCTGTGCAAGCTTGGAATTAAAGATCACAGCAAAATGTACTCCCTCAAAGGGAGCAAGCCAAGCCCACACAAAGTTGAAATATTCCTTATTTTCTAGAGGTAGAATTGGAATACTCCTTATTTTCTAGAGGTAGAATTGAAATACTCCTTATTTTCTAGAGGTAGAGTTTAAATACTCCTTATTTTCTAGATGTAGAATTGGAATACTCCTTATTTTCTAGATTTGGAAGTTGACTTAGCTCTGCTGCCTGGCAGTTTACAGCTCACCCCTGTGACTTCCAGAAACCCCTATGACAGGCACAAGCTCCTATTTTTTTACCACCAGGGCAAACTGGAGTGACACAACTTGAATTACTTAACTGAGCACCTTAGAATCATGTCCTAATTTAAGTAAAAGAACCCAGAAGAGGCAATGACAGAGCTGAGGAATGAGCAAAGAACAAGACTGTTGTTATCTACATCGCCTCCAACAGTCAGATGGGGTAATTTTAAGGTGATGTTTGGTTCTACTTAGAGATGGCAATTATGACTGAGTGAGGTCCAGTTAGCAGGAGCTGACAGTGCTTTGCCACACACACTGCAGCCAGCTTTGCAATAAATTTCCCTAGTTGTATGTGCAACAAGATTAAACATTAACAGATGAGGTTAAAATCCACATTTAATGAGCAGATTGTAAATAATAGTAATAGGCCCTGATATTCTTCTTGTCTCCCAGAGACTAGTTTGGGGAATAAAAATCACCTGGAAGCATAAAGACAGCACAGCTAGATGTTTGGTACTGTAATTTTAAAGTGTAGTTTAGAGCTTATAAAGTGAAGTCTGAACAGCAGTGGAGAAGGCCCTAGGGAGACCTTAGAGCAGCCTTCCAGTACCTGAAGGAAGCTCCAGGAGAGCTGGGGAGGGACTTTTGACAAAGGCTGGGAGTAAGAGGATGAGGGACAATGGCTTTGAGCTGGGAGAGGGGAGATTGAGACTGGAGATGAGGAAGAAATTGTTGAGAGTGAGGGTGGAGAGACAATGGCACAGGTTGCCCAGTGAGGCTGTGGGTGTCCCCTCCCTGGAGGTGCTGAAGGCCAGGCTGGATGAGGCCTTGAGCAACCTGGGCTGGTGGGAGGTGTCCCTGCTCATGGCAGGGGGCTGGAACTAGATGGAACTTTAAGGTCCTTTCCAATCCAAACCATTCTATGATTCTAGGACTCCTCAGGTTTAAACACAACCATACTCACCTCTCACTGCTCTCCCCGGGAATAACATTTTTAGGGAGACTCAGCTGTTGGAAGGCTCAGTGCAAAACCAAACCACAGCCAGAGCTATGAGCAACCCCTGTGCTGGGTTTCCAGCTGAGTAGCTGGAAGTCCCCTGAGAGGACTTTAAACATTACAGGCAGAGAAGTCAACACCACAAGAGATGGTGGCAGCAAAATCCACCTGAGAGATCCCTCCAGGTGTTCTGCTCCCCTGACAATACCCACCAGAGCAGCTCGTGCAGCAGACGGCCGGATCCCCGCCCACGGTTCTTGTCGAAGGCGTAAGCGAATATTTTAGCACCATTGCCATCAGCATCTACCTCCATCCGGGCCTGGGGGAGAGGACAAGGCTGTGAGAACACCCAGAGCTGAGCAGCAGAGCAGAAGGGTTCCACGGGGAGCCGGGAAGGACCCAATTTAACGCTTGCCTCCTAGAGGTCACTCGACCTTAACGGAGTTGGAGTTGTGTCAAGCCTTCAAGGGCTTTGCTATTGTTCCTGAAGATGGGAAAGGGAGGAAGGGAGCAGCAGGAGTCCTGCCTGGACAAAGGACAGCGGCTAGCCAGTCGTGAGCTGCAGGGCCAGGACCATTCTCTGCTCTGGCACAGTCCCATCACCAAGGCTTTCACTCCAGTGTTGCTTTACACTAATTAATTAGGGGCTGCTAGTGACAGCAGTGCTCCTGCCCTCTTTTCTCCACCCTACAGCTTGGGGCTGGCACCAACACTCATGAACTAGACTAAGGACTGGACAAACTTTGGCTGCCCCCAGCTTGTCAGCACCCTCAGTGACCACACAAGCTTATGGTGAGCTTCCAGGGAGGAAGAAGGGGCAGCCAGGGTGTCCTCTGGAAGCAGCACTGCCACAGCATTTCAACTGAGAGCAGCTCTGGAGCATCCACTGTGCTGTGGACAGTGGGCAAAGGACAGACGGCTCTGAGGAGACCTTATTGTGGCCTTCCAATATCTGAAATGGGCTACAAGAAAGCTGGGGGGGGGGACTTTTTAGGATGTCAGGGAGTGACAGGACTGGGAAGAATGGAGCAAAAATAGAAATGGGTAGATTCAGATTGGATGTTAGGAAGAAGTTCTTCCCCATAAGGGTGGTGAGACACTGGCAAAGGTTGCCCAAAGAGGTGGTAGAAGCCTCATCCCTGGAGGTTTTTAAAACCAGGCTGGATGTGGCTCTGAGCAACCTGACCTAGCGGCAGGGGAGTTGGAACTGGATGATCCTTGAGGTCCCTTTCAACCCTAACAATTCTGTGATTCTATGGTCCCTGCTCCAGAAAAGCCTCAGGTTTAGAAGATTTTAGTGGCTTCTTGCAACTGAGAATTCTTTCTCTTTCAAAGCTTGGGGGTCAGAGGACTCAAAGATCTCCAGAAGTCCCTTCCAACCCCTAACATCCTGTGACCCTCTGTCAGGGGACATCAAGAGAGGAATTTTTTTCTGCTCCTACATTCAATGACAATAAAATCAGGTTTTCCCAGCCCAGACTATGTGTGAGGTGAACATTTGTGACATTTGCCAACCCCAAAACAAGGGGAAACAAACTAACGGTTGTCAAAAAGCATACAAATCAAAAACTGGATACAAATATACCTCAATTAATTAATTAAGGCTCGTTTAAAACAACAAACCAAACAGAGGTTTTCCTACTGGGAAGCGATCGCGCGGGGATTTCGATACCGGAGTGGCGCTCCCGGCCGTGCCACACAGAACCAAAAGCCCTC
>VXBD01005969.1:72796-90884 GCA_013399975.1 Indicator maculatus
GGGGCGGGGCGCCGCACCACCTCCCACCCGCCGGCGCTCGGCCAATAGCGACCCGCGCCGCTGCCGCGTCACCCTTACTACGCCGCCAGCTCGGCCAATCGGAGTGCGGCGCGGCGGAGGATCACGTGGGGAAAAGGGGAGGGGAGGGAGGAGGGGTTGGTGAGGCTGTCGCGCGCGGGCGAGGGTCTCGGGAGCGGGAGAGAGGAGGCGCGGGCGGTGACGTCACGTTCGCGGGAAGCTTTGTGCCGCCAACAGCGCGAGCCGAGGGGACAGGGTTTTAACGTGCCGCGGGCCCCAGGACGGGGGTGCCCAGTACAGGGGTCCCCGAGGGCCACAGAGCCCTAAGGCTGCGGATCTCCCGGGGCCAGGGAGCGGGGTCCCGAAGAGCCGCAGATCCTGGCTCTGGGTATCTCCCAGGGCCGAGGTTTCCCGAGGCCGGGGATCCCCAGAGCCGGGTTTCTTCAGAAACAGAGCTCTGCAGTGCCCTGTCCGCGCGTACTGAGCACCTCTAGGGACGGGGACTCCACCACCTCCCTGTGGTTCCAGTGCCTGACTCTGAGGAGTCTGTTCATCCACGGCCGTTGTGTGAGCAGGATGATGTACAGTTATGTATTTCCATCGTCTAATAGCGACCAACACCTAAATGACAACGGAAATTGCTAGCGCCTTGAAGTTAATTGTCCATTCGCAAAACTCGGGGAAAGAGATCTTCAGAGCTTTCCCCCCCAGCGGCTCTGCATCCGGAGCCGAGCACGTCAAGGCAGAGGTATCGACATCTGCTGTGGTTTCCTGATGGACAACATCAGCTTCTTGGGCTGACAGCTGGAAACCTCAACAGAGGGCATTCGAAGTGCAAATCAATGGATAAGGCAGGCAAAGGAGGGCTGATAAAGAAGCTTCCTGTGTACAAACTCACAAATCTAACTACAGCATAGCTGTGTCCTGGAGAACACAGACTCCAAGGAGGGGAAGTTTAGCCCAGTGCTGGCAACATCTGACCAAGAGAAATGTTACATGTGGAAAACTTTTCTGAACCCTCCAGCTGAGAGCAGCTCCACAGAAGAGGTTCACCTTCAGGTGTGATGGCAGTGCAGGGAAATTAAACACAGAGAGCTACCTGCATGGTAGCAGGGCTGCATCCAGTTCTGGGACCTCCAGCACTGAAAGGACATGGAACTGTTGGAGAGGGTCCAGAGGAGGTCATGAAGATGGTCAGAGCAATGGAGAGCCTCCCCTGTGGGGACAGGCTGGGAGAGTTGGGGCTGTTCAGCCTGCAGAAGAGAAGTCTCCAGGGAGACCTCAGAGCAGCCTTCCAGTACCTGAAGGGGCTCCAGGAGAGCTGGGGAGGGACTTGTGACAAGGGCTGGGAGTGACAGGATGGCTTTGAGCTGGGAAAGGGAAGATTGAGGCTGGAGATGAGGAAGAGATTTGTTAGAGTGAGGGTGGGGAGACACTGGAACAGGTTGCCCAGGGAGGCTGTGGCTGTCCCCTCCCTGGAGGTGTTGAAGGCCAGGCTGGATGAGACCTTGAGCAAGCTGGGCTGGTGGGAGGTGTCCCTGCCCATGGCAGGGGGTTGGAACTGAATGATCTTGAAGGTCCTTTCCAACCCAAATCATCCTATGATTCCATGTTTTGGAGCAGCACTTTACCACAGGATCCAGGGAGTGCCAAATTCTGCTGCCTGGGCACAGTCCTGGCCTGCTCTGTCAGCACAGAGAACTGAGCCCTCCCAACAGGACAGGCAGAAATCATTCTGGTTAGTGACATGGGAATTCAGACACTGAATTCAGACCAAAACACTGAGATGGTAAAAGGGATTCTCCTCAGAGAATTCTTAAGAGAAAAACAAAACAAAACAAAAAACCCCAAACCAACCAAACAAAATAAACCAACCCAACCCAAAATTTCTAATAAACTGAATGTTGAATGGGAAAGCAAAGTGTGGTGCAGTGAAGGAATGAATTGGTTTATCAGTTCTGGTGGTTGTGGGTTCTGGTGATTGTGGCCAGACATCTGAAAGAGAGGGAAAAAAAGAGACCCTGCAGCAGTGCTGTGCTTGATGTGGAGCACACAGGGTCTCCACTCAGAGTGGATGGAGCTTTGCTTCCCCATGGCACTGCTCTCTCACATGGTTTGGAGACCCTGAGCTGAAGTCAGGGCTTTGCTACTCTGTGGATGGGGTGAAGAGATTGGGCCAGGGAGAAAATCAGAGTGGTGCTGATGATGCTGATGTGCTCTGAGCTTTGCCTGGCGGCAATTAATGATGCCCCAGGTGTGGGCCATGGTGCCCAAACTCACTGTGCCTTCCCTGTCTAGGGAAGGTGACCAAACCCCACCTGTGGTGGGAGCCCTGGGGGACAACAACCCTCCCAAAGCACTGCTGTGAAGTCACCCTGTGGTGAAGAGCTCCCCATGGGAGCAGTTTACTGTCAGCCCTTCCAGCACTGGGGGTTATTTGGATTTGGGACTGTGCATGGGCATGTGAAGTCACTGCAGCAATTTGGGGGTCACAATTTGAGCCCAGGGGAATTCTCTGCATCTTCCTTCCCCCAAAATCCTACAAGGTTTGTGGGATTCCATCTGTGTTGGGATTTTGCTGCTGGCACTGCTTGCATTTAGCCCCTGCAGGGACAGCAACCTGCCTGGCTCCTAGGAAGGCTGTTGAGGCAGTGGATGCTGCTCCTCCAGATTTTATGATTCTATGATTTGTTGCAACTTGAGACCTTTTTGAGGTGGGAAAGGGGCAGGTTACAGAGCATGAGGAACCACACCTGACCATGCCTCAGAGAACTGCCAAGCAGTGTTTGTAGCTTGAAACATGGTCAACTCCAAGGAAGGAAATGAAGAGTCTGGAATTTCGACTTTGTCTTTGTTTTATTCCCTGGGTGCCTCAGGGAAAGGCCCTTACAAACAGCAGGAGAAAAAGCAAGTGGAAGAGTAAAGCCACAGACTGTCCTGGTTCCTGCTTCTGTCAGCTGAAGAGGCTGCACGAAGTCCTGCACTGCCTGTGTGCAGAGCTCAGGGTAGGCATGGAGCTGAGAGAGGCCAGCGAGGGCCTGGACCCCAGGCAGGACTTCCCAAGGCACAGCCATGCTCCAAGAACACAGATCAGTAACAGTTCATGGGCAAAACCTCTCCAGTTCTGCAGGGAACTGCCATTTCTGGGACACTTGGGTCAGGGCTTGGTCCCTCTTGCTTTAGGAATCACAGAATCAGTAAGGTTGGAAAAGACTTTTAAGATCATTGAATCCAACCCAACTACCACGACCATGAAACTGCATCCTGAAGCACCACAGCTACAGCTCCTTGAACCCCTCCAGGGATGGGGACTCCACCACCTCCCTGGGCAGCCTCTTCCAATCCCTGACCACTCTTGCAGCAATGAAATTTTTCCTAATCTCCCTAATCCCTAATCCTCCCCTGGCACAAATTATGTCCATTTCCTCTCATTTCCACTTGTTCCTTGGGAGAAGAGACCAACACCAGCCTCACTGCAGCCTCCTTTCAGGGAGCTGGAGAGAGCAATTAGGTCTCTCCTCACCCTCCTCTTCTCCAGACTAAACACCCCCAAGCTCCCTCAGCTTTTCCTGGTATGATGCCCTCCAAACCCCTCCCCAGTCTCATTGCTCTTCTCTGGACACCCTTCAGCCCCTCAGTGTCTTTTTTATACTGTGGTGCACAGAGTTGAACCCAGCACTCAGGCTGTGGCCTCATCAGGGACAGGCACAAGGTCCAGCTCCTTCCTCCAGTGACAGTTCCCTGTTGGGATGTGCTGTAAAATCCATGTGTGCCAGGGATGTTGGGTTGAGGAACAGCTCAGGATTTTTTGTCCTGCCTTTCCCTGTTTCACTACAGTCTGTTCTGTGGTCCATCAGTGACCAGGGCAGGGTACCCACATTTCACCAGGGAACAAAGGACCTGCCCTGTGAGGAAAGGCTGAGAGCTGGGTTTGTCCAGCCTAGAGAAGAGAAGGCTTAGGGGAGACCTTATTGCCATGGAGCAGGACAGGAAGGGTGGCTGCCAGGAGGCTGGAGACTCCCTCTTCACAAGGAGTCCCATGGAGAAGCCAAGGGGAGATGGGGACAAGGTACTGCTGGGGAGACTCCCATTGGACTCCAGCAGAAAATCTTTCCCCATGGGAACAGCTGGAGACTGGAATCATCTCCCAAGGGAAGCAGTGGAGTCCCCTGCACTGGGCAGTTTAAGACTCCTCTTGCCAGGGTGCTGAGCCAGCTCATGGCAGCTCTGCTGTGAGCTAGAAAGGTTGGAGAAGATGATCCTTGGGGTCCCTTCCAAGCTGGCATTCTGTGAACCTATAAACCCCCTGCTCAGCCCCAACTCCTCCACCCACACACTCCCCTTCAGCCATCACCCCTCAGCCTTTCTCCAGAGATCCTGCCCACTGCCTTCTGCCTGTCAGCAAAACAAAATTGCAGAGCTTTCAGGCAGCAGGAGCATGGTGGGAAACAACCATGGTTTGCTGGGGTTTTGTAGCTGCCCTTGATGCTGACCTGGCATTCTGGATCTTGCAAGGACAGGCCTGGGGACATCTGCTTTCCCAGGATCCACCTCCATAAAGTTCTCCCTGCTTCACTAGCAGGCACTTGAGCAGCAGAGCAGGTGAGAGGTGCAGTTTGTTGTTAAACGAAGTGCAAGCAGAGCTGAGGTCTGAGGATCCCACTGCTGACACAACATGCACCTGGTGCTCCATGAGCAGAAGCTATGTTCATAGATTCATAGAATGGGAAGGGACCTTCAAGATCATCCAGTTCCAACCCCCTGCCATGGGCAGGGACTCCTCCCACCAGCCCAGATTGCTCAAGGCCTCATCCAGCCTGGTCTTCAACACCTCCAGGGAGGGAGCATCCACATCCTTCTTGGGCACCCTGTTCCAGTGTCTCCCCACCCTCACTGCAAAGAATTTCTTCCTCATCTTCAGTCTCAATCTCCTCTCTTCCAGCTTCAATCCATTCCTGAGAGGCAGTGCTGGAGGCTCAGCCCAAGCCATGCTGCAGAGCAAGCACCAAGGTTTGGTTTCACCAAACCAGCTCAGCTATTGCCCTGCACGCAAGCAGCCTTCAGCCACGGCTGCTTGGGAGTCCCAGTGCCTTGTTCTGCTGGCAGACAACACCTTATTTGCATACATATTAGAAATCAGCAGTACCACAGCTGCACAGCTCCTCCCACTCAGGTTAGCATGGAATTTATTTGGAGGGTTTAGTTTTCCTCTTTACAGAGGCTCCAGCTGGTTCAGTGCCTGGTGTGTGCAACACAGCAGAAGACAATTCCCCACCACAGGCAGCTCCGGTGACTTCTTCCTGCAAAGGACTCAGATTCTGGCAAATGACCCAGACCCCATCCAACAAATTACTAGAAATAGTGAAAAATCCTGGTTGGTTTGTTTGGGGTTTTTTCCTTCCAATTCCTCTTTTTGAGTCCTGCTCACCACAGGAAGGCTCCAGCCAGGAGTTTCCCCTCTGGGGCTGCAAGTCCCCTGGAAGAAAAACTTTGAGGGTTATTTACAAAACTGAAGAGACAGTGGCAAGAAAAGGAGTCAATAAAAGACCATCACCACTTTGCAGAGGAGGAAAAGACCTTGTGGAACATTTGTCTGAGACTGAGGCTCACATACCTCAGCATCTTGGGGTGAATTTGATCCTGCTTCCCTTTGGAAAATGGACATAAATTAACATTAATGACTTTTTTTTTCCCCAGGATGCTCTGTTAGGGCTGAAGTAAACTGCAGTCATAATGCTGCTGTTCCCAGGGCTATTAGCAATCCCTCAGAGTCACCTAAAGCATTCTGACTGACAGCCTTATTTCACTTCTGATGGCCTGCTAGCCCACACGTCACCTTCCCTTGCATGGGCTGCCCCAGGGGACAGCCCAGCCTGGGCTGGAAACAGAGCCAGGCTCCCCCAGGAGTTTTGCTTCCATCCACTCCCCCATCTCCAGCTGCACTCCTGTGCAGTGAGACAGAGCTAGCAAGTGTGAGAAGCACACAAGAACCATTTCAAGCATCAAGTCTGAAACACAGGCACTCCTCCAGAGGTTAAACAGGTCAATGAGCTACAGCTGAGCTCAGGAGTCAGTCCCAAGTGGTGTCCCCAGGGCTCAGTGCTAGGGATGGTTCTCTTTGATATCTTTATCAGTGACCAGAACAAGGGAATTGAGGGCACCCTCAGTCAGTGTGCAGCTGACACTAAATTGTGTGGCAGTGTTGATCTGCTGGAGGGAAGGAAAACTCTGCAAAGGGAGCTGGCCAGGATGGATCCATGGGCCAAGGTCAGCTGCATCAGGTTTAACAAAGCCAAGTGCTGGGTTCTGCCCTTCGGTCACTACAACCCCATGAACACTCCAGGCTGGGGCAGAGAGGCTGGAAACTGCCCAGCAGAAAAAGACCTGAGGGTGCTGGTTAACAGAAGCTGAAGTTGAGCCTGGGTGTGCCCAGGTGGCCAAGAAGACCACCAACAGCCTGGCCTGGAGCAGCAAGGGTGGGACCAGCAGGAGTGCCCACCTGTACCAGGCACAGCTCAAATCCTGGGTTTAGTTTTGGGCCCTCACTCCAAGGACATGCAGGGCTGGAAGGTTCAGAGAAGGGCAACAAAGCTGGGGAAGGGTCTGGAGAGCAGGGCTGGGGATGAGCAGCTGAGGGAGCTGGGGGTGTTGACTGTCACAATCTCAGAGTCTCTCATATCAGAGGCTGGAAGGGACCTCCAGAGATCATCAGGTCCAACCCCCTGCCAGAGCAGGGTCACCCAGGGCAGTCTGCACAGGAATGCATCCAGGTGGCTTTTGAAATCTCCAGAGAAGGAGACTCCACAACCCCCCTGGGCAGCCTGCTCCAGGGCTCTGTCACTCTCACTGTACAGAAGTTTCTCATGCTGAGCTGAAATCTTCTCTGTTCAAGTTTGAACTCATTGTTCCTTGACTTATCACTGAACCACCCAAAAGAGCCTGGCCCCCTCCCCTTGATCCCCACCCCTCAGCTATTGATAGACATTGATCAGATCCCTCTCAGCCTTCTCTTCTCCAGACTAAACAGCCCCAGGGCTCTCAGTCTCTNCTCCCCAGATGCAGGACTCTGCACTTGTCCTTATTAAACTTCATTTGGTTTGCCTGCAGTCAGCTCTCAGCCTGTCCAGTTCATGTTGGATGCTGTACAACCTGAGGGGTGTCAGCCCCCCCCAGGTTTATATCATCAGAACTTGCTGAATGCCCTCAGGTTGATGATAAAAGATACTGAACAAAACTGGACCCAGTACCAATCCCTGGGGGACACCCCTTGCCACTCCAAGCTGACTCTGTGCCATTGATGGTGACCCTCTGAACTCTTGTGGAGCCAGTTTGCAATCCACCTCCCTGACCAACCATCTATGCCACATCTCCTGAGCTGTTCTATGAGGATGTTATGGGAGACAGCATCAAAAGCTTTACTGCAGTCATGATTTATAACATCCACTCCTCTGCCCTCATCTAGTGTGAAGAGGAGGCTGTGGGGAGACCTCAGTGCTCTCTGCAGCTCCCTGAAACAAGGTTGGAGTGAGGTGGGGGTTGCCTCTTCTCCGTAGTTTCAGGTGATGGAATAAGAGGAAATGGCCTGAAACTGTGCCAGGGAGAGTTAGGTTGCAGATCAAGAAAAATTTTTTCACTAAGAGAGTGAGGGATTGCAACAGGCTGCCCAGGGAGGTAGAGTCACAATCCCTGGAGGTGTTGCAGAAGCTTGTGGCCATGATGGTGCTGGGCTGATGGTTGGACTCAGAGGTCTCTTCCAACCAAAGCAATTGCGATTCCTTATATCCTCACTGGATGAGATCCCCTGGATGGTGCATTCAAGGCCTTCCCTAAGCTTTTCTTCAAAAAGTTCCTTCTGAATAAGGCCAAACCTTTGGTCTTTCCTCACTGCACTTTTCAACAGCTGTACTTACATCCTACCCCCTGGCAGGGACACCTCTTATGACAGGAGCAAGCACCCTGCCTTCCCCTCAGGAAGGTGCTGTTGGTGAGGAAAGCTCCTTCTATGAGCAGCAGCTCCCCAGCAGCAGGTTAAGGTGGCACTGCTGCAGGGGGTAGTCACTAGCAGAAAGAGCCAGAAGAGCCACTGCTAAACATGAACTTTATGGCTCAGCCAGGCTTCAGGATCCATTTCTGGAGAAGCAGCAGCACTAGACAGACAAAAGCTGTGCAGGGGGAAATACACACCTAAAATGCTGCTTTTTCTCTCAGAGAATACACCAGGACCTGGAACTTTTGATGTAGAGAGGGCCTGGAGGGCTTCATTGCCCAGCTCCCTCAGTAGCACCACTCAAGGAATCAGGAGACCAAATGAACACAAGATGGACCTCTTACAACACTCTGAAGCACAAGATCCCACCCACAATCAACATGAGAGCAAAGCACACCAGGCAACTAGGATGTGTGCACATCTGGTGACCAGGAGAAAATCCAGGAGCTCCAAGAGCAGAGCAGCAAAGGATCCCATCTGCTCTGCAGAGAACAGCCACAATGCCACCATGGCGAGAGCTTCTCTCCCTGGGCTAGAGACAAGGTCAGGGTGCACTCTTCAAGCTGGCTCCTGTGGTCCCTGGGAATGCTGACAGAAGAGCCACACCTTGGATTCCACTTCAGCCAGGGACTGGCTGGAGCCCTCCCAGCCCACAAAGCACAGGGCTGAGGCAGGCAGCCAGCAATTATGCCCTAGCCTCAGTGTGCCCATGTCCTGCCTCCAGGGGAAGCTGGTAAAGGGCAACACCAGCTGCTAGGAGCCAGACCTGGCTCTGGTGAGAGCAGGGCTCACATGAAGCTTGACACAGCCCACAGGGTCAGAGATGTTTGCTCTGTACTGCAGTGCTGGCTCGAGGCAATTCCACTTCAAATCAGACCAGTTTGGGTTGGAAGGGACCTTTAAAGGTCCTCTAAGTCTAACCCTCTGCAGTCAGCAGGCACATCTGCATCTAAATCAGGTTGCTCAGAGCCCCAAATCTGACCTGGACTGGCTCCAGGGATGGGGCATCTCTCACCCCTCTGGAAAACCTGGGACAGCTTGTCACCACAAAAATCTTTTTTATCTCATCTACATCTTTTTTTAGTTCAACACAGGCCCTGAGAAAAAGTCTCTCCCCAGCTTTCCAATCAGCTCTTTTAAGCACTTGGAAAGCCACCAGGTCTCCCTGAAACCTTCTCTTCTCCAGTAGGTCCCTGTCTGTGCTGAGGACTCCAGAACTGCCCCAGCACTGCAGGGGGGTGTTGCAGCAGAGCACAACAGAGGGGCAGAATCCCTCCTTGCCCCTGCTGCAAATCAGCCCAGGACACAGCTGGCTCTGGGCCATCCACACCCAGGCTCTAAACTCAGTATTGCTGCAAGCAATGATTTCAGGGCAGTAAATGAAAAATGAGCTTCAAAGTTCACAAACCATCACCTTGGCTGATGCAGAGGGCAGGGTGGTCCCAGCCAGCTATTCATGCAGCAGGGGACAAGGCCAAATAAAAGCAGCAACAGTACTTGCAGACAGCTGGGTCTTTTATTAAGTATTTAAGGTACTACAAAACACTTAAGGAGCCTTCACTCAAGGCAACTTCATGTCTGCAGTCTTAGCTCTGTGGAAAGAAGCAAACAAAGCTCATTAGTGGAGAGACTTTCAGTAAACAGTCTAATACAGCAGGTTCAGAGATGGACACTTACAGCTGGGCACTCAATTGCACCATTATTGATGTCATCAATGATGTCATGTGGGTGCCTGCCATCGATGCTGCAGCCCACAGACTGGGCTGTTCCAAGAATCTCCTTGATTGTGCCTGTGGTGGAAAACAAGAATTTGTCAGTGCTTTACCACAGGAGCAGCTCTGAAGCGTGTACCAAGAACTCTTCAGACCCCTCAGCTGTCTCTTCCTTCCCTCTGAGGTTCGCAGGCTTCAGCCACAGGGGTCATTAGGGGACAGCCAGGCACATACAGAATCACAGAGGGCTGGAAGGGACCTCTGGAGCTCATCCAGTCCAAGGCCCTGCTCCAGCAGGGCACCCACAGCAGCTTGCCCAGGAGCACAATGGCCAGGCAGGGTTGGAAGCTCTCCACAGGAGACTCCACAACCTCTTTGGGCAGCCTGCTCCAGGGCCTCCAGCACCCTCACACCAGATGCTCAGATGGAACCTCCTGGGTTCCAGTTTGTGCCCATTGCCCCCTGGCCTGTCCCTGGGCACCAGTGACAAGAGTCTGGCCCCAGCCTCTTACCTCCCACCCTTTCACTGAGCATTGCTCATGTCCCCTCTGGGGTTGCTCTTCTCCAGGCTCAATACCCCCAAGGCTCCCCCCACAGAGATGTTCCAGGCCCCTCAGCATCCTTGTAACCTCAGTTGGACTCTGTCCAGCAGTTCACTGTCTCTTGAAGTGGGGAGCTCAGAACTGAACCCTGTACTCCTAGTGCAGCCTCACTAGGGTAGAAGGGGAAGAGAACCTCCTTGGACCTGCTGGTCACACTCAGTGCCCTCCCAGGAATCAGACCAGAGCCCGGCTCAGGCTCCCAGAGCACCAAGGAGGGCTGCATGCAGCCCCAGCAGCAGCACTTACCGGAGAGCTCTCGAGCCAAGGACCTGTGCCGCATCTGCCGCGCGATGTTCACGATCTCATCGAAGCTGACACTGCCACTGTGCTTAACTGCCAAGCAAAGGCACAGCTCCAGTCAGCCAGGCCCACACCAGCACCCCCAGCTCCTCCTGCTCCCTCAAGAGAAGCACCATCCCCAGCATCCAGATCCCATGGAAAGCAGGCAGCGCAGAGATGCAGCTGGGCTGCCATCAGCACATGCCTCTGCCTAGGCTTTGGCACAGCCACCCACGAGGAGAATAACCCTGGGCTGGCATCTGCTGTCAGCTCACCTCTGGGCTGCACCAGTCACTGCACTACAGGACAGGCATACTGGTGGGTGGGTCCTCAACTTCCTTCTAAGGAGCTGAACTGTGGTGGTCTGCCAGCTGTAGTTTGTATTCTGGCAGAAGCCAAAAGATGCTTCATAGAATGGGCTGGAAATGACCTTAAAGATCATCCAGTGCCAACCCCTTACCATAGGCAGGGACACCTGCCACCAGCCCAGGTTGCTCAAAGCCTCATCCAGCCTGACCTTGAACACCTCCAGGGAGCTGGGCAACCTGTTCCACTCCCTGTGCAACCTGTTCCACTCTCCCCATCCTCAATCTCAAGAATTTCTTCCTCATCTTCAATCTTAATCTCCCCTCTTCCAGCTTCAATCCACTCCCCCATTCTATCACTACCAGCCCCTGTAAAAGTCACTTACTGTTCTTTTGCTTCTTCCTGTCACGAGGAGGCTCCTTCAGAGCTTTGATTATCAGAGCAGAGGCAGAAGGAACAACCTCTATCTAAATGAGAAGAGATAAAGTTTTTCCTCCTCTCTAATCAGCATTTTGCAGCCAATGATGACACTCAACCCATCAGCTGGTGCCTGGAGAACCAGAGCCCCACCAGGTCAGTTGAGTATCACAGGAGGGGTTCTGAGGCACAAATTTGTTCCCAGCCTTTCGGCACAGGCCTCCCCACCAGCAGGAGAGGGCTGCTTCCTTGACTGGGGCTTCCTCTCAGCTCACCACTGGAATGTACCAGCCACAGGGTTCAGGACAGGTACAGTGGCAGGTGGCTGTGGGGTTAGTCAAGAAGATTTTATCTATTTTTATGCTGCTTGAAATAATATTTTCCTGGTCAACTGTTTTATAGAAACAATTTATCTACAGCAGGATAAAAAAAGGCAACTTCAGGACATGAGCAGGTCCCCTCCCACCACTCGTTGGCTGGAAACCTTCAGCCGGGCAAGATCCAGGCTCCATAAACACAGACAGAGCTGCTGCCCCGGGCACAGACACAGCCAGACACTGCCCCGGGCACTCACACACAGCCACTCCTGACACTCACACCGGGGTTTAAGGTCTCCCGCAGCAGACCCCCACACGCTGGCCGTGTGGAACTCATTTTATCCACCTCGGAAGGATGAAGGGCTGAGTGGACCCTGCCGGGCTGAGGCTCGTGGCTGGAACAAGCGGCAGGCGCTTGCAGCACGGAGCCCTGCCCTGTGGCGTTCGGTACCTGCGCTTGCCTGTTCTGGATGGTGAGCTTCACCGTGATCCGCAGCCCCTTCCAGTCGCCGGTGGCCTTGGCAATGTCGTCACCCACCTTCTTAGGGGACTGAGGACAGACACCGCATTGTCACACATACGTAGCTTACAGCAGGAAACCCCCCGTTGCCCAGTCGCGACGGTTCCTTTCGCTTCGTTGCAGCATTTCCAAACCCCTTCCCTTCCCTCACACCGGCCCGCCCCGGGCAGACGCCCCGGGCACACACCCCAGGCTTACCTCACCCTGCGCTTACTCCTCTTTGTCCCGTCCCTCACCCCGCCCCGCCTCAGCACGAGGCCTCCCGCCGCCTCCGCTTCCCCGCCCCGCCGGGTGCCGCGGTACGTACCAGCCCGAGGGGACCGATCTTGGGGGCCAGAGCGGAGGTAGCGCCGACCTCGCCGCCAGTGCAGCGTAGGTATACTGCAGACACAGCAAAGAGCGCGTGTCAGCCGCGCTCCGCCGGGCCCGGACCGCCATCACGACCCGGGCCCAGTCATTTCATCCTCCCACTCCCTGCCCGCTCCCTCCGCGGCACGGCACGTACCGACTTTTATCTCGTTGGGGTCGAACTTGGGCGGCATGTCGGCAGCGGCCGCGGATGGTGGCGGATACTCTACAGCTGCGGCCTAGTCGACGGGCGGAAAGGCTGCGGGCGGTGCGCGGGCACCGAATATAGCCGCCGAGATCTCGCGAGAGAGCGGTGCCGCGCGAGCCACGCCCCCTCCGCCGCGTGCCCTCTGCGGAGCGGCCTCCCCATCTGGGGGCGCTGTGTAGAGCTCTATGGTTGCGCGGACGCTCTTGCCGTCTGTCTCGCTGCCCCCGTGGGGGAGGCTGCGTGCCTTCTGGCGGTAAGCGGGCAGGGAACTGTCGCGTCATGGCGGCGGGGAGCGGTGAGAGAGACCGGGGCGGGGCGGGCTGGAGCGGGGGGGATCGGCGCCCGGGGCCTCGGCAGCATGTGCGGGGCTCGTCTGCCCTCAGTGTAGGGACGTGGGGTCGGGTTTCGCGGCAGATCGGTGGCAACTCCCTCCTCTCCCGAGGATCTGGGGCTGGGTCCAGGTGTGTTCTACCGGTGCCTTCCATCGCCCTGGCTCCTCCGAGTAGCCTGGGCATGGTGCAGGAGCTTCTGCTGCCTTCCGGAGCCCGGGAACGGTGCAGGAGCTTCTGCTACGTTTCGCAGCACGGGTACGGTGCAGGAACTTCTCCTGCCTTCCGGAGCCCGGGCACGGTGCAGGAGTTCGTGCTGCTTCCATAGAGGCTCCCGGGGATTCGGGGGCAGGCGGTGCCCGGTTTGCTGCGGGAGGAGTCGCTGCCCTTGCTCATTATCGCTGCTTCCCTCAGGTACCGGGGCTGGTGCTGGTAGCGCTCAGGGCTCCGGGCACAGAACAGCTGCATTCTGGCTGATAAAAGAGTAAAGAAGAGGAGGACCGAGAGACACAGAGCTAGCCTTTGGAAGCTGTGTGACACCGGGGCGGGGGACACTGCAGGGAATCCCTCAGGAGAAGAAGAGCAGAATAGTGGCAGTGAGGGAAAGAAAGGACTGAGAGGCAGAGTGAAGAAGAGAGATTTGTTTCGGGCATTGCCGGGGCAGGTCCTTGACAGGACGGAGCAAAGCCTGGTGGTTCCGGGGGGTGGTGCAACTGTCACGGCAGCTCTCCAGCACCGAGAGCAAAGAGCTGGGGCAGAGTAAGTTACAGAGCTGCAGTTCGCCTTCTGTGTCCTCCCCGCGTCCCGTTCCAGTGCATGCTGGCCTGCAGGGCTTGCTGCTACCGCTGCTGGTCGCTTGGTAACCTCCCTGTCGGCGAGCAGGACCTGGTGCTGCCCGAGAGCTGCCTGGTGCCAGCCCTGCCCTTCATGACTAGGCAGCACCCAGCAGGACCTGCTCAGATCCCGACGCTGCCTCACTGCTGCATTGCTGTGCTCCTCAGCATGTTTTAGCATGTTTTAGCAGGTGCCATGGGACTTGCAGTTCATGGATGCTCACTGCAGGGTAGGTGCTGTCCCAGGCGGGAGCAGGTTGTTTTTTCATGACATCATAGAATTGTTTTAGTGGGAAGAGCCTTCCAAGATCATTGAATCAAACCTAACCCCACCATAGCCACTAAACCATGTCTCCAAGTGCCATGGCCACACCTTTCTGGAACACCTCCCTGGGCAGCCTGTGCCAATCCCTGACCACTCTTGCAGGAAAGAAACTGTTCCTCATCTCCAGCCTAACCCTCCCCTGGCACAATGCCAGGCCATTTCCCCTCATCCTGTCACTTGTTACTAGGCAGAGGAGACCAACCCCCACCTGGCTCCAGCCTCCTTTCAGAGAGTTGTGGAGAGCAACGAGGTCTCCCCTCAGCCTTATTTTCTCCAATCTGAACAACCCCTGGTCCCTCAGTTGCTCCTCACCAAACCTGTTCTCCAGACCCTTCACCAGCTTCATTGCCCTTCTCTTTCAAGAAATTGAAATTCCATCACATAAAATCTGGTCCCATGCCAAAGGCTCTTCTTGTCATCGAGTGCTGAGTGCTGGTCTCAGGACTGATGCTGTTCAGCAGAGCAGAGAGGGCTGATGTCATACGGGGAGGCTTTGCTTCTTACAGGTGTGCCACATCCTCACTAAATCAAGGTCTGACATTTCCAAGCTGGTCAGCCCATTTCACAACTCTGAGCCTTCATCTTTAGACCCCTGATGCAATTCTTTCCCTGTTCAACTGTCTGTCCTTCAGCCTTTGTGCCATTATGTATTTTCTGGAGTGAAATTGGGATGATTTCCCACCATCCACACAACTAATAAAAGGCATCTAGCTCTATCAGAGGAAGGTAAGACCTGACAAGAGGATGCAGAAGTTCTCAGGAAAGAGTTGAAGACATTCAGCACAGTTAAGGATATCCTGCTGTAGGCCTCCTTGTCCTGGTTTCTCATCTTGGAGTGCCCTTCTTTTGTCTCTCTCTCTCTGATGTCTGACACTTGCTCGTGGCTCTTGATTGTTTTCCTGCACTTCCAGACTCTAACTCCTGGCAGTGAACTTCTCTTCCTGCTCAATCTTCCGAATTTTTCTGTCTGAGGGGCATTCCAGTAGTCTGAACTTGTTAAAAAAGAAGCAAAGTGGGATGGCAGGGAAGGAGCAGCAAAACTGTTCCTGTCTGATTCTGTCACCCAGAAGCAGTTGGTTTGTAGCCACCTTCTGCTGCGTCTCAAGCCTGCTGCAGCGGAGAGGGGTGACACAGGACAGCCACACAGGGACATCTTTGCCTCCTGGTTTCTGGAGTGAAATGAAGGCTGCTTGCTTGGATGCTTTTAGACTGAAGTTCTGTTTTGGATTAGCCCTTAAGGATTTGCCTCCACAAAGCAGAGGTCTCCACACACCAGGAGCATCTCTGGCTGGATCCTGTGGGTTCTGGTGCTCTTCAGGATGGTTTGAGACCAGTTTGTAGGCACAGAGCTGGCAGAGAAACATCTCTTTTTGTGCTAAATGAACTGCATTGTGTAGCTGTGCAATTTACTGCTCAGGTATTGACTCCTCTGTATTGCTCTTAAATTGCTTATTAAAACAAAGTGAAACTTCAGTGCCATCTTCATTGCCTCTGTCTCGGTTTGGACTTGTGCCAGCTGCCTGGGCCCACCCTCTTTGGGTGCTGATCACAGCTCCTCAGGTTCCTCATGTACCCTGAGGCTTCTTGCCCAGCCAGTTCAAATTTCCTCCTTTGGGGCTCACTGTTACTCTTCTCTCATCTTACCTCTCTTGTCAGCAAGGCAGATTTGGTCCCTCCTGCATCACCTCCCTTGTTCCCCAGCAGCCCCCACTCAGACTCTGTGTTGCCTGTTCCTGCCCCCTGCTCCCATGCAGCCTCAAATGAACTCTTTTTCTTTTCTCCTTGATTTTATTGCTCATCTGGTACCCATCTCTCTTGTTCTAGCATCCCAACTGGTACCCATCTAATTAACCACCTGGGCTCCTCATTTCTTATGCACCAGCACACTGCCTTTTGCTCCCCTGCTGGTGCAGTCCTCTTCCAGAGCTGACTATTTCCTCTTCTTCACCCACCTGCAGTCCTGATTTCACCAAGCACTACGCTGTGATCCATTCCTGATTCCAGTCCTGATTTCACCAAGCACTACGCTGTGATCCATTCCTGATTCCAGTCCTGATTTCACCAAGCACTATGCTGTGATCCATTCCTGATTCCAGTCCTGATTTCACCAAGCACCATGCTGTGATACACTCTTCCCTCTCTCTTCAGCTTCTCTTCCCTCTACACTTGAGTCAGCTGCTGTCCAGCCAAATGAACAGAAAACGGTTCTCCAGCTCTCAGTCCTGTGGTGACCATTCTGGGGAAGGTCTGGCTGCCCTGTAAGCCCAGGATGGAGTGGGACAGTCTGACCTGGGGGCACACAGCCTGGGAGAAGCTCCTATGTGCACAGGAAGGCAGACAGCTCAGCTCACTGTGTTGCTGCTGGGCAGCAGTGATCAGCTCTGGTTTGCAGGCAGTCGTTCTGGAGCTAGGCTGGCTTAGCTCTGCAGGAGGTTCTTGGACTCTTGGGAATTGATTTGGCTTTATAAGCCTGTTAAAAATAATATTTTGGGCTATGAGGTGTTTGAGCAGATTCTTTCCATCTCACAGTGTGACTAAAATGAGGAGGATGCTTGTGGGAGTGACTGCTGCTGCCTAGACAGCAAAGGAACCAAGTGTTTGTTAACTTGGAATGACTCCCAAAGCTGAGAAGCAGAGTTTAGCCTCAAAAGGCTGAGAAGCAGAGTTTAGCCTCCCAAAGCTGAGCAGCAGAGTTTAGCCTCCCAAAGCTGAGCAGCAGAGTTTAGCCTCCCAAAGCTGAGCAGCAGAGTTTAGCCTCCCAAAGCTGAGAAGCAGAGTTTAGCCTCCCAAAGCTGAGCAGCAGAGTTTAGCCTCCCAAAGCTGAGCAGCAGAGTTTAGCCTCCCAAAGCTGAGCAGCAGAGTTTAGCCTCCCAAAGCTGAGAAGCGGAGTTTAGCCTCCCAGAGCATCCTGATTCCAGTGTGTGTCTGGGATCCCCATGACAGACTGGGAAGCCACTGGGCTGGGCTGTGTGATGCACAAGAGGAGGCTGTGCTGTGCTCAGTGCTCATCAAGTGCCTTGCAAACAGTGAGCTGTGTTTTGAGCTGCACTTTGTTCTCACCTGCCCTGGAAGGCAGTTGTGCTGCTCTCAGGATTAGGAGCTTGCCACATTTCCTGCCCAGCTTTATCCCAGAACATTTTGCAGTTCCTTGTAATTGTGCCAGAACTGATGCTGAGTTGCAGTAGGTTGGGTTTTGTCCCTGGTGCTTGATCTCTTGATATGGTTGCAGCTTTTTCAGTCCCCACCCTAGAATGGACCCTGTCCTAGAGTGGACTCTGTGTTCCTAATTCGCTCAACAGCCCTTCCATGTACAGAGCTGCTGGAATGAGGCCAGAGGAGGACACAAAGATGATCCAAGGGCTGCAGCACCTCTGCTGTGAGGACAGGCTGAGGGAGCTGGGGGTGTTCAGCCTGGAGAGAAGACTCTGGGGGGACCTTAGAGCTGCCTTCCAATACCTGAGGGGAGCCTACAGGAAGGCTGTAGAGAGACTTTTCCTAAGGGTGTCTGGAGACTGGACAAGGGGGAATGGTTTGGAGCTGAGGCAGAGCAGGGTTAGAGTGGAGCTGAGAAAAAGTTCTTCAGTATGAGGGTGGTGAGACTCTGGAACAGGCTGCCCAAGCAGGTTGTGGCTGCCTACTTCCTGGAGGTGTTCAAGGCCAGGTTGGATAAGGTGAGAGGTGTCCTTGCCCGTGGTGGGGAGGTTGGAGCGGATGATGTCCCTCCCAGCCTAAGCCCTTCCATGATTCTATGTTCCACCTTCACTTTATGTTGCACAGGGATGACCAAGGCAGCTGCTCCATCTCAGCAGTGCTTGGTGGCTCCTGATAACACTTAGAATCATGGAATCATAGAATTGTTAGTGTTGGAAGGGACCTCAAGGATCATC